>SJYA01002097.1:92035-155908 GCA_006410615.1 Neotragus moschatus
CCCCCGCCAAGCCTTCCCCTCTCTGGTAACCATAAGTTTGTTTTCTGTGTCTGTGAGTTTATTTCTGTTTTGTCAGTCAGGTCATTTGTTTCATTTTTTTAAAGATTCCAGAAACAGGTGATATCATATATTTGTGTTTGTCTGATTTCTCTTAGTATGAGAATCTCTAGGTCCATCGTAGCTGCTGCTGTTGCTAAGTCGCTTCAGTCACTCTGTGCGACCCCATAGACGCAGCCCACCAGGCTCCCTTGTTCTTGGGATTCTCCGGGCAAGAATACTGGAGTGGGTTGCCATTGCCTTCTCCAGTGCATGAAAGTGAAAAGTGAAAGGGAAGTCGCTCAGTCATGTCCAACTCTTGGTGACCCCGTGGACTGCAGCCTACCAGGCTCTTCCGCCCATGGGATTTTCCAGGCAAGAGTACTGGAGTGGGGTGCCATTGCCTTCTCCGAGGTCCATTGTAGAAATGGCTGCAAATGGCATTTCTTTCTTTGTATGGCTGAGTAATATTCAACTATGTACACCTATCACATCTTCTTCATCCATTCATCTGTGGGTGGACACTTAGGTTGCTTCCATGTCTTGACTATTGTAAATAGTGCTGCTGTGAACATTGAAATATGTGTGTCTTTTCAAATTGGTTTTTGTGTTTGGTGTTTATATGCTCAGGAGCAGGATTGCTGGACCATACGGTAACTGCATTTTTAGTTTTTTTAAGGAACTTCCATTCCGTTAGTTAATACATTTTAAAATGTACATTTAGATGCATGTTTTATTTAACCCATTATATCTAAAGTATTATCATTTCAACAGGTTATCAACATAAAAAACTATTGCTGAGATATTTTACCTCTTTTGCACTGTCTTAAAATTTTGATGTACCTTTTATACTTCCTGCGCATTTCAGCTCCGATGAGACACATTTCAGGTGTTCAGTAGCCACTTGTGATTTGTGGCTAGTGTTTTGGACAGTACAGGTCTAGAAGAAAGTGAGGATCTATGTTCCAGAGAGAGTGTCCCGACATGGCATGTGCATCACCTTGACATTATACTCCTGTTCTGCATTGCATTGCAAGAAATCTCTTCAGAAATAGAAGCTTCTATGGAAGGCAATGGCAGCCCACTCCAGTACTCTTGCCCGGAAAATCCCATGGACGGAGGAACCTGGTAGGCTGCAGTCCATGGGGTTGCTAGGAGTCGGACACGACTGAGCGGCTTCACTTTCCCTTTTCACTTTCATGCATTGGAGAAGGAAATGGCAACCCACTCCAGTGTTCTTGCCTAGAGAATCCCAGGGATGGGGGAGCCTGGTGGGCTGCCGTCTATGGGGTTGCACAGAGTCGGACACGACTGAAGTGACTTAGCAGCAGCAGCAATGGTGCTAGAATTTGCTTTGTTTCCAGGTTGAAGCTTTAGTCTTAGGGACTGGGATTCTCAACACAGAGTGTTTTAAGAGGAAGGGACACCCAAGGGTGCATTATCCTTTGCTTTTCTCCTGACACCCATTAGCAGTGTAATAAGAATAACAGAGGCTAGCAGTTATGAAGTACTTTCCCAATGACAGACACTGTGTGCAGTGCTTTATATACATGGTCTCATTTAATTCTAACAACTCTGTGAAGTAGATAACTATCGTTATCACCATTTAAAGGTGAAGAAGAAGTTAAAAACTTACCCATGGTTACACGGCTAGAAAGAAGCAGAGAAAAGAGTCCCATATTACGGAATACTGCAGTCTTGTCCCAGCATGAGTCGATAGCCCTGGTGTGCTGCAGGTATGTGAGTTCCAACCCCCAGTTCATAGCCCATTGTTTTGCTTTGTAAAGACTGAGATCTCTGGTTTATTAATCCTCTGAGCTTTAGTTTGCATACTTTAAAAACAGAATAATACATGTTGTGAGAGCAGGGAATGTCCAAGCTTGTGAGAATGAAACGACAGTGAAGGTAAAGTGCTATTCATGGCACATTTAGTACATCACACATTTAGGTGTAATGTAAATACACATGTTTAAACAAGCTTATTTATGGGAACTTCCCTGGTAGTTCAGTGGTTAAGACTCTGTGCTTCCAGTGCAGGGGTCATGGGTTTGATTCCTGGTTGGGGATCCCACATGCTGTGAGGCACGGCCCCCCCAAAATTTTTTTAAGAGAATATGTAAACAAGCTTATTTATGAAGACTTGTTGTGTGCCGAGAGAAGCAAAGGGACTGTTGAGTAGTAGCTGTCACCAATGATCTTGCTTTCCCTAATCCAAATTATATTATCGCTTCAGCCTTGAGCTGCATTTTGTGTATGAGAAAGGAAGCGACATGGAGCTGCGTTATTAAATTGGCAGTGTCGTGACCGGAGATTCTAACTGTATTATCCAGATCAAATATAAATACCAGAGGTCTCTTCCTCAATAAAACAGTATTGAAGTTCATTAAGCATATATGACCTCCTAACTGGCTGTTGGGCTCTGGGGCCAAATCAACTGACAAAAATGTACTGGGTACCAATTTAGGGTAAGTCATAATTTTCTACCCTCAGAAAACATGCATGCTACTAATTAGGAAGAATAATAATGAATGAAAAATTAAATTATATTTAAATAAAAATTCAAGAGAACAAAACCATGACATAGGCCAGTGGGTGGTAGGTTGTCAGGACTATGAGTCGGGCAGGGCTGTAAATTAGGAAGCAAGAAATGAGTGCAGATTCTGGGTCAGGCTATGTGTCATGGTCCCAAGTCATCAATGATGGAAGATCAGCCCATATATGTTCCCTATATGACCTTATATTTTCTAATCATAGATGTGGCTCTTTGTTTTTTTATTGAAATTTTTTTGATGTGGATCATTTGGTCCAAATCATTGATGATGGAAGATTAGCCCGTATATATTCCCTGTATGACCCTATTTTGAATCATAGATGTGGCTCTTTGGTTTTTTTAATTAAAATTTTTTTGATGTGAATCATTTTTAAAGTCTTCATTGAATTACTTACAGTATTGCTTCTGGTTTATGTTTTCTTTTTTTTTGGTCACGAGGCATGTGGAATCTTAGTGCCCTGACCAGGGCTCAAACCCGCACCCTCTGCATTGGAAGGTGAAGTCTTAACCAATGGACCACCAGAGAAATCCCAGATGTGGCTCTTTAAATGTTCCTTGATTCTTGTTTCTAATACCTCACTGTGGACTTGGGGCGAAGAGGCTTTTCAGCCCTGCTCAGATATATTTAATAGTCAGTTCGGTGGCAGGCGGGAAAAGATCCCTTTCTTCAGTGTTCCAAGATTTCTCCAATTCCGTGAGACAGGAGCAGAACCTGGTGGTGGTCCTGCCTTGGTGTGTGTGAGGATAAAGCGAGGTGATGAGTTGTGCTTCCTGGCAGATGGTGTAGACCCTTAATAGCGTTAATTGAATGCTTCTGTAGAAGAGAGATTAACCAGCGAAAGACAATAGCATTGAAGGTAAGTAACAGTCCAAGAGAACAACACAGGGGCAGGTTTCTACCCTTCATGCTTCCCCTGGGGTGGCTCGAACCTACGGAAAGCTCTGATGCTTTCACTAGGGTGTGAGTCAGGGACGTGGTAGTACTCAGACTGAGCTGCGGGACCTGGCAGCAGAGGTCACAGGGCGCCTGCCTGTCCTCCCTGTGTTCCCCCGCACTGTTGAGGGAACGAGTGAGTGGCAAGCTCTGGAATCCCAAAGCCTGTGCTTGTATCTTCTTTATGTTTCTGTTATCTCTGTTCTATTTTGTTTTGGAGAAGGAAATGGCAACCCACTCCAGTATTTTTGCCTGGAGAATTCCATGGACAGAGGAGCTTGGCGGGCTCCAGGCCATGAGGTTGCAAAGGGTCAAACACGACCAAAGCAACTTAGCACAGACCTTCTTGTGCCTTGTTTTCTCACCTAAGTACAGAGACTTGATGGTGATGGCCTATTTTATAAGGCGGCTATGAAGGTCAAGGTGAGATGATGTGTGTAGCAGTGCATACTACCGTGGCTGGAGTCAGAAGTGCTCAATAAATGTTAGCCGTAACAGAAGAAAATTATTGGACTTCTCATGAAAGCTACACTCAGGGCTAGGCTCTGGGTTGTTGTCGTTCAGTTACTGAGTCGTGTCCAACTCTTTACTGCAGCATGTCATACTCCTGTGTCCTCCACTGTCTCCTGGACTTTGCTGAAGTTCACATTCATTGAGTCGGTGATGCCATCCAACCATCCCATACCCTGTCCCCCAACCATCCCATCCTCTGTCACCCGCTTCCCATTTTGCCCTCAATCTTTCCCAGCATCAGGGTCTTTTCCAGTGAGTCGGCACTTTGCATGAGGTAGCCAAAGTATTGGAGCTTCAGCTTCAGCATCAGTCCTTCCAGTGAATATTCAAGGTTGATTTCCTTTAGGATTGACTGGTCTGATTTCCTTGCAGTCCAAGGGACTCTCAAGAGTCATCGCCAGCACCACAATTCAAAAGCATCAATTCTTCAGTGCTCAGCCTTCTATGGGATGCAGATGATACTAATTATAATTATAGTGGTAATAGCTACCATTTGTCCAGTGCTTAATTTGTGCCCAGCTTTATACATATTAACTCCTTAAGTCCTTTAACTTAAGCCAAGTGGTGGTATAGTCCCAGGATACCAAGATAGATGTGAACTAACAGCTCTCTGCCTTCACATTCTAACAGTGGATGTAAGTGAAAGTGTTAGTCGATCAGTTGTGTCCTACTTTTTGCTACCCTGTGGACTGTAGCCCACCAGGCTCCTCTGTCGATGGGAATTCTCCAGGGAAGAATACTGGAATGGATAGCCATTCCCTTCTCCAGGGGATCTTCCCGACCCAAGGATCGAACCCAGGTCTCCCACATTGCAGGGAGATTCTTTATCATCTGAGCCACCAGGGAAACCCCAACAGAGGAAGTAAACTATAGTCAAATAGACAGTTGTGGCATAGAATTCTGGGCTTAGCTTTACTAGCTCAGCTGGTAAAGAATCTCCCTGCAATGCATAAGACTCTGGTTCAGTTCTTGGGTCAGGGAGATCCTCTGGAGTAGAGCATGGCAACCCATTCCAGTATTCTTGCCTGGAGAATTCCCATGGACAGAGGAATCTGGCAGGCTAAGTCCATGGGGTTGCAAAGAGTCGGACACCACTGAGCGACTAATTCTCAATAAATATTGGTTCCCATCTCCTCTTTTTCTTTTTTCTCTGTGTCCCCATTGCGAAGAAGTCTTTATCCTAATGGTGGCCGATCCGTAGCATTATCTTTGGGAGCGGAGGATATCTTGATTCATAGCACTGGTCTGATGGTGTGTGACATTTTCCTGTGACCACCCCCCCCACACACGCACACACAGACCGTTCTTTCCCCTTCATTTACTGTCATCCAGATCTGCCTTGTATGGACCTTTGAGCCCGCCCACCCCAGTGAGGAGCAGAGCCAAGGAACAGTGGTTTGCTCTCCTGGCTATACATCGTCCATCATAATACCATGCTTCTTGAATGTGTAACTGGGTTATGTTTTGAAGCCAGTGTTCTCTACTTATCATAAAAGACTTCCTATTTTGAAAAACCCATTCTTTCTGTCCCTAAACTTGGCAAGAACTTTTTTCCTGCATTGCCACTCAGGTCACCATCATGGATGACTTAGGCTGGCATTATGAAAACTTCCTTTTTGTTATATAAGGGAAGATGACTGAGAACATAGGCCCATTCTTGACTGTGAGTTCCAAATGCCAGAGCCCAATAAATATCCAAAGGAAGAAGCCCCACCCTGAAGCTCATGCCTGAAGGGTCAGAGGGCAAGTCCTATTATGGCCCTGATGCTTCATCTGTGCCCACCCCAGCTCCAAGGAGACATGCCATGCTTGTTGTTTGCATCGGATCAAGTGGGAAGGGAGAACTTGGAGATGGGGATGGATGTCTGCCTTTGGATTGAGGCAATGTAATTTGTGATATTTTGTCTCTTGTCAAGGTAGCCTCTTTGCCTGAAAAATACACTGTAGAATTTAGCCAGGCTGCAGGAATGCACTTACTCACAAATGACCTGTGGTGTTTTGGGTCCACAACTGATAGGAATCCCTGTGATGGGGGTGAAAGTTGGGCACTGTGAAAGGCAGACAAGGGCATTTCACTCTCACTGTGGAGTTGGACCTCGTACACACAGACATCCTCATGCACACGGGACAACACATTCACATATACTTCAGTGTAGAAGAGGCACAAATTCATCAAACTGCAGAAACGCTTTATTTCTAATGAGAAGGTCAGATAGTAATTGTAGGTGTGGAAAGGGAGGGAAGGGGGAGGGTTTACACCTCCCCACCCTGAGCATTCCTTTCTGAAATCTGAGGTCCTTAAGGAGTAAAGAACCACCTTAAGCTCCGTGGTTCCCTACTTTGACTCAGGGACCTTAGACCCCAGCTATTTTAACATGAAATGGATGGGCTCCTAGATCAAAACCATAAGGAGATCTAGTTGGAAACTAGCTTGGGAGCCTGGTGTAGCACTCTGATGTTGGTTACCAGAACAGAGCCAGTGGTTAGTCACTCTGGTGCGATCCCTGGGTTTCTTCTGAGGTTATCTTTAGGGGCGTTTGCGTCTCCATGTAGGGAGGGCTAAGGTGACACCCTTTCTTCTAGA
Source organism: Neotragus moschatus (assembly GCA_006410615.1). Lineage (NCBI taxonomy): Eukaryota > Metazoa > Chordata > Mammalia > Artiodactyla > Bovidae > Neotragus > Neotragus moschatus. The sequence continues at coordinate 98,654 of SJYA01002097.1, forward strand.
GTTTGACGTTTAGCTGCAGAAGTCAGCATTCAGAGGATGCTTAATGCTGTAAGATACACTTGCACAGTGAGATATGGAGGCTGACACAGTCCAAAAACACTGCAGCAAATATACTTAAAAGGAAATATAAGGTCAGATGACCTCTGAGGATAAAGGGAGGTAGTTCTGAGAGATTTGGCCCTGGAGGATCAAAAGGAATGGAGGTAACACATGAAACTGTTACGGACCAGAAGGCGCTCAACCCTTTGATATAAAGAAGTCAGTGATTTGGGGGTTGCTGATAATTCTTAGCACCCCAGTTCGCAGACTGAGACCTAAAGGTTGAAGGGGTAAACAAGAACACCAGTTGAGAGATAGCCATGGTTGCAGAACTAGATGCCAAGACTGTCTTTGCTGTTTATACTATAGAGTTGTTAGAAGCTCTTGGCATAGGCTGGAAGAAATATACAGTGATTTTTATGAGGCCGATTAACAGAATCAGGAGGCGGGGATCCTTCGGAAGGGGAGATTGGAGATGAAAATTGATGGGTTCAGATAAAGAAGCTAGTACCAGACTTTGAACCATCAAGGAACATCTGTGTTTTTCTTAACCTGGCTGCTGTTGTTCAGTCACTAGGTCATATCTGTCTCTTTGTGACCCCATGGATGGCAGCTTACCCCTGTGTCCTGCGCTGTCTCCTGGAGTTTGCTCTAATTTATGTCCATGGAGTTGGTGATGCTGACCATCTCATCTTCTGTCACCCCCTTCTCCTTTTGCCTTCAGTCTTTCCCAGGTTTCCTCACTGGGCACCTTTGGTCCATCCTTGCCAACATACATCCCACCCACAGGCATGAAGACAGCTCCTCCCCTGCCCCCTCCACACTCCAAGGGAAGGTCTGGCTTTGGCTCCCAGAGGCCCATGCTCATCCCTCTGGCCTCATCTCGCTGTTCCTGCCGTCTGGGCTCTGCGTCCACTTGCTTTCTTCCACTTTATCTGCTCCTCACCGTCCTGCCTTAGGTCCCGTTCACCCTTGATCCTGGAAAACTTCCCCGGCTTCTCCACCCCCTCCCCCCCAGCCACTGTTTACTCCATGTCTGTCAACAGACTTCAGCTCAGGTGTCCGCTTCTCAAAGACCATTTCCCTGGCCCCTCTGTATGAACTGGCCACTCAGCGATTCCCTGTCCCTGTCCCTTGGGGTGATTCTTGGAGAGGTGTCGTTGCTTTTCAATACCCAGCTTTGTGTGTTCATCATTTGGTGGTGTACCCATCTCTCTCTCTCCAAGAGCATAAACTTCATGAGAGCAGGGAAGGACCTTGTCTGTCTGGTCCACCTTTTCCCGATGACCAGAGCAGTGGAGATTCAGAGGGAGAGTGCTGACTATCTGTGGGATGGGGGGGTTGAAGCTGCATCTCTCAGCCTAGCCTGGACCCTGCGTTGATGCTGACCCCTGGCATCACTGTGGGTGGGGACTGCCCGCAGTGCCTGTACTGTAGGGCTTTCCTCCCACCCCACCCCCACCCCCGCCCCAGCCTGTGGCCCTAGCCCTGACTCCTGGTCTGTTCCCTTGCAGCCGCCCATGCCAGCTTCCTTTCCCGTCCACGGCGCAGCAGCACAGCCCAGTGTCCTCGCAGAACTCCTCCGTCAGCGGGCCGCTGCACTCCGTGCCCCTGCAGCTCGCTCCTCCCATGGCCCTGGGGGCCGCACCGCCCCCGCCCGCTGCCTCTCCCAGCCAGCAGCTTGGCCCTGATGCGTTCGCGATCGTGGAGCGCGCCCAGCAGATGGTGGAGATCCTTACGGAGGAGAACCGAGTACTGCACCAGGAGCTTCAGGGTTACTATGACAACGCTGACAAGCTCCACAAGGTAGCGGGCTTCCCTGGGGATGGGGCAGGGGAAGGTTCTCGGTACTCCAGGTAGACAGATCGAATCCAGGGCTAGTGGGACCTAAGGCAGGAGTGAGAGGAGCAGATGAAGTGGGAGAAAGCAAGTGGACACAGAGCCCAGACGGCAGGAACACGAGATGAGGCCAGAGGGAAGGTTCTCCGAAAGGCACATAGTTCCTTACGTCTCAAGGGGGTTGATTCACTGACTCACTGGCCAGCGTTTAATTCAACACCTTTTTATGCCAGGCCACCACCATGTGAGGCTTTAGGAAGACAAAAATAAATATGCCAGGGTGCTTTCCTTGGGGGAGCTTATCTTCCAAAAGAGGGAGAGTCACTCCTTTAGGTTTGATGGAGAAATCAAAAGCTTTCCCGACAAGCAAAAGTTGAGAGAATTCAGCACCACCAAACCAGCTTTATAGCCAATGCCAAAGGAATTTCTCTAGGCAGGAAACAAGAGAAGAAAAAGACCTAACTACAGAAAATAAACCCCAAACAATTACAAAAACGGTAATAGGACAATACATATCAATAACTGCCTTAAACATAAATGGATTAAATGCACCAACCAAAAGATATAGGCTGGCTGAGCAGATGAAAATCTGTGCATATAAGTACTTCCACTTACCTCATCACTCTGCCTGACGGCCTTCTGCCAAATGGTAATTATTTTATATTGTTAGGTTGCTCCTGTTCCCATTATGGCTTGCAGTTGTAATTACCTTGTATTTTTTGTCTGGCTATTGATTGTGAAAACTGATAAACATCTTTCACAATTGTGATTATGTAAAAAAAAAAAAGGCAGGGGGAGTCACCCAAGCTAAACCTGCAGTAGAATGTCAAGGGGCTACAGGGGAGACAGGAGAGGTGCCCCTGGACAGGGACTCAGCAGCTAAGCAGCATCTCCCCAGATGGACAGTGCGGGAGAGGGACACCGAGAGGGATATAGGGCAGCAAGCTGAGAGAGACCGGTTCTTCCTTTACTTCTAGGATTTCACACACGAACCTGGTGATTGCCGTGCTGGTTTCATTAGCCAGTCTCTGCAAAAAAGGCAGTGATGCCTCAGCACCGAGGGCAGAGTGCGAGTTCCGGCATGCTCTCCTTCTGCTTGTGACTCAGCAGGTGGGGAGATGCTGCAGAATTCCAGCCGGTGTCTTTGTCATGGGATCATTAGGACGCACGGCAGCCTTCATTCTTAGGGCTTTATGCCGAGACCCAAAGTCAGCAGGGAGATATCTATCGAGAGTGAACTGTTACAGGCAGTGATTTCACCATGACCCACACGCCAGGACCTGAAAAGCTGCAGGTAGAAAGGCCCTGCAGGTGAGGGACAAAAGTCATAGGAGGGTTTCAGGCAGCAGAGCCACAGGGCACCGGAGTTTCCTTTCTGGGGACAAAGCGGCATGTGTGGTCGGGGCCATCTCATAAGAGTCTAGGGGCCTTCTCTGTCCTGGGCAAGTGGGGGCTTTTGTAAAGAGAAAAGGTGGGGCTGTAAACCCCCCTGGGCACAGCAGCTTTGCACTTTGGTTCCTCATGCCAGGGCTTGCTCCTGGCTGGACCAGAGTGGTCACTGCGTCTGTATGACAAGGCTGCTCAGTGTTGACCTCTCCGTAAAGCCTGGCCTTTCTGCCAGTCCAAGTGTCAGAGCTGTCAACCCTTCTGATTCCCCCGAGGGCTGGGTGCTGTGGGTGGGATGATGCAGCCGTTCACAGACAGGACCTGTCCCAGCGCATTTGTGTGGAGCTTCCACGGCGAGGGTCTGGAGCTCCCCGAAGTCAAGACCAGGCTTGGCTCCGAGAGGCCTGACCGCCTTTCCTGGAGGCGACAGACGAGGGGCGGGGACCAGTGGGCTGCCCAAAGATGGTGGCCTCAGCCCTGGGCCGGTCTCGCGGTTGCGTGTGTGCGGGCTCCTGGACGTGCCTGGAAGTCACGCTCAGGCCCCGGCTTGCCTCTCACGCCTCCCGGGGCAGCTTCTTTCCTGGTCCAGGCTGAAAATTGGGACGGGCCACCTCAGCACTTCCTGGGAAGTCTGTCGCTTTTTTTTTTCCCTCTCTCTCTGAGGGAGCCCAGTGGCAAATGTGTCCAGGAGCTATGCAGACTCCTAGGGCCGAGTGTCATTCTCCTGCTTTTCCATAAATATTTTTGAACAGTTACAAGGAAGATGCAGAAACTGGGAATTCTTATTATTCTTCACTGACTTTTAAAAATACAGACGTATCATTACTGGCCTGTAACACATATCTCTTTCTTGATGTCAAGGACCATTTCTGTTTTTGAAAACCAAAATCAGCCTCGCAGGGGCTCAATTTCCTTGCACAGGTATGATCCTTAAGTTTCACGGCCAAAAGCATTTTCGTAACTTCTGGAAAAAGGGGAACAATTGAAGGCTGTATCCCTTCTGAAATCCCAAACTCCTTCAGTCCCTTGAATGTTGTGAATGGTTCTGTAAATATTATATTTCATTAATCACTAATTAGTTGTGTATCTAATTAAAATTGTCGGTTTGAAAACTCAGATTTTGATGGATACGAGCCATATTCAGCACTCATTCCGTAGCTCTCCTCGGCAACTGGGACCAAGAGATACAAGAGCGGCCTGAAATCGTGACTGGGTGGTTCAAGGCCTGTGTGCCCAAGGTCACCCTAGTCCAGGCCCCACTGATCCCCGTGTCTCTGTAGCTGTGTCTCTTATTTGAGCCCCAGGTCTGGGGAGAGGCTTGTTCAGTGAGGTGACTGTACTCCTCAGGGATGAAGACCCCTACTTTGGGTGGTGCCATGTTGCAGGATGTGGCTGCCCTGTGTTGGCAGGAACGTCCATTCTGGAATCCTTCTTCACAGCCTTGGGAGTGCTCAGAGATTCATCTCCAGGGCAGAACCAAAAATAGATGAATTTTTAATTGCAGGGCTTTAGCCTATGTGCGGCATGCCAGGAACACAGCGGGAAACAATGACTGAGCTCAAAGGCTGCCAAAGAACCACCTGGAAATGAAGACCCTGTTTCCAGAGAGGGGCAGGGTGGTGATTACCCCTGTTAGTGTTGGAATGAGGACCGCGGACCCCCAGACAGAGCGGCAGTTTTTCATCACTTCCTTTCGGCCACTCATTTTGCTTCTTTTTCCTCCCAGTTTCCCTGAAGCATAATTCATGCACGGAATTTCCAGCAGGACCAGACTGTGGGCTGCTGAGCAGGTTGGCCTCAGAAGCCACCAGGGTGTAGGTGGATGTTTGAAGAGCCACATGTCGATGGTTCCTCTGGGCTTGCTTTAGTAAAGACCCTCTTCTTTCGTCAGTAAAGCAGCAGTGACTGTGGCTGGGCAGTCTGAGGCATGGACGGCAGGCCTGTCTTCAACCCTATAGGTCCCTGAGTTGTGCATGTGAAGGCGTCTGGGAACAAGCCAGTCTCTAAACTGGGAAGGGCTGAGACTTTCTCACAGCCCCTCTCTGCCCCTTTGCTTCATGGCAGCAGCCCCTACTGAAACTGTAAGCTTTCCACTCTGCTTGGAGTTCCGTTTCTGGGCCAGAGATTGCTTCTCGGAGATTCCCGGATCTCCTGCAGCCTGCCCTAAGAGCTTCCTGATGTCTTTGCTGGAAGGGAGACTGGGAGCTGTGGAGGCAAACTCTCTTCATATGTTCCTGGCTCAGACTTGGGACTGGCCCAGATGGTCTGTATATCAAGACCAACCTGACAACACCTTTCACCTCTGACACACATTGTGTGTGTGCTAGGTCATTTCTGTCGTGTCTGACTCTGTGCGACCCTGTGGACCGTAGCCTCCCAGGCTCCTCTGTCCATCAGATTTTCTAAGCAAGGCTACTGGATGGGTGGCCATGCCCTTTTCCAGGGAATCTTTCCAATCTAGGGATCGAACCCATGTCTTTTCTCTCCTGTATTGGCACGCGGATTCTTTAGCACTAGCACCACCTAGAAAGTGACATTAAGAGGGCCTTAAGATATTCTGACCCAAGGTGCTGAAGAAGAGGGTGTGGTCATCCTCCTGAAGGAGTATACAGTCAGAAACCACAGAGCTTTAGACTTAAAGTTCTTAAAGTGATTCTAGTCCAATTTCCCACTCCTTAGAAACCTCATGTCTCTGAAAGGAGGTCATTCATTTTTTTACTTGAGTGCCTCCAGAGCAGAGACGCTCACTACTGGGTAGACTTCTGGAAGAGATTGTTAGGAAATTCTGCCCGAGGTTGAATCACAATTTCATCTTGCTAACTTCTACATACACTCGTAGTTCTGTAAGAGATTTAAAGGTTAGTTATGCAGTTGGTACTTTTGTCACGAGGCAGGGCACAAGTCTAGGGCTTTGGGGCTGTTTCTGCTCTCAAGGAGTTGACAGTCAAATCAGAGATACAGAATGCATCAGAATTCCAGTCAGCTGAGTATAACATAGGAGAGTATGTGAAATCAGGTGGAGGGAAGTTCCTATGGGTGGCCTAGTTGAAGAAGGCTCCACCGCTGCCCTGTCTTCCTGGGGATTGTCCCTGCAGCATTGCCCATCTGCCTGCAAGCAAAGGCTACCTTTTACAGATGAAATTAGCATAGAAGTGGCGGTATGTTTTGGAGCCATCTCTTTTGAAAACAAAATTAAAAGGAAGGAACCTAATTTTGCGGTAGGACTATGAGCAGGATTCAGGACAGGCTGTTCTTTCTGCTGCCACATGACCAATAATTCATGATATCTTTGGAAGAGATAGAAAGGCCTCGTTGAAATAAGAGGACTGTGGAGAAACCCACTCTGGTATTAGGAGGCCTTTGGGAACATCCATGCCGAATGGAGCCTCGGTGTTCAGCCCTGCCCCAGCTGGAGGCCACCGAGCAGGAGGCCTGATGCCCTGCAGCCTCGTCACCCACCTCTTCTCTGATGTGTCTTGGCTCCGTTGCAACCTCTGGGGCAGTGGCCACACTCTACTTTAGTTTCCGGCTTCCTGGCTGCTGAGGCGGCCCTGTGTTGGTCTCTCTCCCGGGTCCCCCTGTCCCACCTTCTTCTGCAGTGTCAGGGCTCCATCCTCGGCCCTAGGAGCATCTGGTGACCTCCCTAAGCAGTCTCCACTTCGTGGCCTCATCTGTCCTCTACACACAGCGACACAACTTTGCCCTCCCGACTTTCAGACCTGTCTCTCCCCGGCTAGCTGGAAATCTTTGCTCTGTTTTTCTGCAGGCACTTCAGGCCTGGTATCTCCAAACCCAGACTGGTTTTCTTTCTTTGGTAAACGTGTTTGCCTTATCATCATTTATCTTGGCTGACTCTTGTTACTCTGTCTTCTGAGCTGTGACTGTGTTTGGTTTCTTTCTCCCTTGCCCGTCCAGACCCATCACGGCGGCTTACTGAGTCTGTTCTTCAGTGTCTTTGGGATCTGTCTTTTTGGTTGTCTGGGTTCACTCTTTGTCAAGTGTCACTGAACTGTTTACAGTAGCTTTTACGCGGGCTCTTCTCCTGCCTTGTGTCTCGGCAGCCCTGTCCTTTAGTCTGAACTCTGTAAAACCTCAGGTGAGGTTTATGCTGCCCTGCCCTCCCCAAGCTCTCCCATCCCCATCATTCTCTTTAAAGCCCTGCCTTTGGGCTGCCTTGCTCCTGCCTCTCGCCCCTTGCTGCCATCCTCAGATGACCCGACCTGCCAGATACACACACACTCATTCGTGGCTCTGTCTTGGCTCACACCCTCCCAGTCTTCTGCCTTGAATGCCAAAGCCCTTTAGCCTTTTCTTTTCTGCTTGGCAAGTTCCTGTTCATCCCTCAGGACTCTTTTAAAATGGCATTTTCTCTGAAATCTTATTTTAAAGAAACTCCTTCTTACCCCTGCTAAGGGGTCTGTAGGCTACCATAGCATTAACACCACACCTTTTGTCCGACTGCACTGGAGAGGAGGCGTGTGTGCCTACACACAGGCCAGCAAGGCTGCGCGACCCGCAAGAATAGACACTGTCTTATTTCTGTTGCCCTGGTGCCCAGATACGCAGTGAGTGTGTGATAGGTGTCTGTTAGGGTAGGTATTGGTTTAGCAATGGTTATAGGAGTCTAAGCAGAGACTTTCTGGTCTGGGCATTTGGAGTTCAGGCAATCAGGGTACCTGGCTTATGGTGACACAGCTCTCCTGTGAAGAGACCAAAACACGGGGTAGGTCTCTCTGTGCCCAGGGAGGGGTGCTGGTGTTCTCAGGCCCTCCACGTTGCCTCTGATTCCAACTTTTAGTAGCCAAGTTTGCGGGCACTCTTTACTTTTTCTGGGCTTCCCTTGTGGCTCAGCTGGTAAAGAATCTGCCTGCAATGTGGGAGACCTGGGTTCAGTCCCTGGGTTGGGAAGATCCTCTGGAGAAGGGAAAGGCTACCCACTCTAGTATTCTGGCCAGTGTTCTGGCCTGGAGAATTCCATGGACTGTAGAGTGTCCACAGAGTCAGACATGACAGAGCAACTTTCACATTACCTTTTCTCCTGCATGTATGTTGCACAGCAATAAAATGGGATTTGTTAATATCTACTTTGAAGCATGCTATTGTGTTAGACTCCNTCTGGCCAGTGTTCTGGCCTGGAGAATTCCATGGACTGTAGAGTGTCCACAGAGTCAGACATGACAGAGCAACTTTCACATTACCTTTTCTCCTGCATGTATGTTGCACAGCAATAAAATGGGATTTGTTAATATCTACTTTGAAGCATGCTATTGTGTTAGACTCCTGTTGTAACAATTTCAGCTACTTGTTATAGATTTATATATGCCATAGATTAAAGACTTTACCAGTGACAGCCCTAGATTCAGTGAAATACAAAAGAGAAAAGGTGGTTTTAATTCGTGTCTTTTCAGTTCCCTCACATAAAGAGAAATAATCTGGCAGATTGGTTTACACTTAAATACAAATCCATTAGTCCTTTATATAGATAATTTCATAGACAAAGGGTTAACAAAACTAAGCGGTGAAGCCTTTCTTCATGTGGATTTTATATTTCTTTGGGGATGAGGGTCTCAGGAAGAGCACTGTACTTGGACTCAGGCACTTTGGGTTCTAGCCATGATCCTTTCGTTTTCTTGTACTTTAATATTTTTCTTAAGTTAACTTGGAAAAATAATAGTTATAAATTATCATACAAAATATAAGAGTATGAGTTATGTTTAAATTCACCCCTTCCTGATAGACATCTGATGGACATTGTACTGAGAGACATCTGATGTACCAGGTGACGTCAGATGGTCCCACCAGACTTGCAAGTCTGTTATTCACAGGATCCTAATGTGGCCCTGGGGGACACAGGGGAGCGAAGTTGACTACACGATTTGCTAGCCAAACTTGAGGTGCAGAAAGGCTGTGTTGAAGATACAGCCTTCACACTGGGAACGTCCAAGAATCGGTATAACTAAGTCATGGGTGAGAATGTCAGAGGTTCCAGTTCCACGCTGTTTCTTTCTTTCAGTTTGAGAAAGAACTTCAGAGAATCTCGGAAGCCTACGAGAGCCTGGTCAAGTCCACCACCAAGCGAGAGTCGCTGGACAAAGCGATGAGGAACAAACTCGAAGGCGAGATTCGAAGGCTCCATGACTTCAACAGAGACCTCCGAGGTACATCACCCACATTTTCCCTGCCCTAAACACCCTCACCCCATGTAGCTGACAGTCTAACTCCAGGTCTAAGTTGCGTTAGATAACCTTGTAAATCCCATCCTCTTGGGGAAGGGGCACCAAAGAGCAGACGTGTTCTTTTCACCGTATAGGTTGTCCAGTGCAGCATTGAGCCTGAGAAGTGACAACCTCTATGCATGAGTCCTTGAAAGGGAGGGAATATGTGTGCAGCTCCTTCTTGCTTCAGAAGTACTTAGCATGATTATTGTTTGAATGGGAATGTCTAAAAAGACCAGTGTTGCATGTGCAACCCTTACCATATCAAGCTGAAGCATTTGATTGCATTCTTTGAAAGCCAGCACTTAACACTTGCTCAGTATATAGTGTAGAAGACAGGGCTAGACACATGTCCCTCTTGGAGAAAAAACAAACCCACGCTTATGGGAAGAGTAAACATATATCAATTTCCTGAAAGCTCGGGTCCCATGTTGCAGGATCTTGACAACCTCCCACACGCAGATTGATTTGACCCATGAACTTGTTACTTCACTTTCAGTCAGCCAAGCCATTTTTTTCAGTTCTCTCATGTCAAAAGACTCAGTGTACTTGGGAGTCTGTAGCTGGAGCCTACATTTTTTTTTTTTTTTTATTACTGTAAACCCTTCAGTTTTGGGTATGCTGTATGCTCAATAAAACCTTGTCAGGTTGAATTATTTAATTGAATAAGTGAAGACTGACGAAATGGCATGAGCAAACCTAGAACTCACTGAGGAGACTCTTCATCCATTAGGTCATCTTGACTTGCTTCCTGGTATTTATTTATTTGTTATTTTTAATTTTTTGTTTCCTAGCTACAGAGAACTGATAGTCAAGTTTAGATGAGGGCTGGGTTTGAGGCCAGGGGGACTCAAGCCCTTTGCGAGGACTTTGCTAGGCTTGCAGGTACCTGCTCTTCACTGCCTGCCTCTGGTGCACCCCTTGGCAGTAGATAGCATAAAGACACAGCGTGGCCACTGAAGACTTTCCTTTCGATGTTTTGGAACATCTTGTTCCTCGCCAGGAATTGTTCAGTTTGGGGCTCCTGCCTGGGCAGCTCTCCCTGCCAGCTCTCAGCACCCAGGTCATTTGTCAGTTGCAGGATGACTTAGAGCCACATGCGTGCCTTTGTAACCATCTCCTCTCTGTGTCCAGATCGACTGGAGACAGCCAACAGACAGCTGTCCAGCAGGGAGTATGACGGACACGAAGACAGGGCGGCTGAGGGGCTTTACGCGTCCCAGAGTGAGTCTCCTTGCTTATCTTTCCCAACTGTGTGGTTTTAAAAGCCCAGGGCCAAAGGAGAAGAGCCTGTTCATTTTAAGTAAGATTTGTGCTGCTTGCTTTTCGTTTGTTAACTAGGGAAATAAGCTGTTGGGCCTAAGATGAGGCCCTTTTGTGCCTGCCCAAGACAAAGCTGAGGTTTTAATACTTCAGTAGCGTTTATTCTGACCTCCTGACCTTCAGTTTCTGTTTCTTTATAATACCCTCCGAGGAATAGCACTCTTGTGGTATTCGCTGGCACACACCACCTGATGGAAGGCATAGTTCTTTATCTCCATGGAAAAGGAAGGAGGTCTGTGGTGGGATTTGCTCTTTGGTCGTGTTTTGTGTGCACGTAGGTTGAGCATTTCTGAACTGTCTGCCCCTGGCTGCATGAGGCAACAGAGATGTTGCCAGCATGGGTCCTCATTGGTGATGCTCGATGGTGAACCCAGCGAGCCCATTTCAGCCAGAAATAAAATGGCTTCCTCTGCCTCTAGATTTATTGGGAAATAGTCTATTAACGTCATCAGAGGTAAATAATAGAAGCAAATGGGTTTTGAAAAACCATCAATTAAGGTTTGAATTTCTGCAAATTCATTGCCTAAATCAGAAACATAAAAAATCCAGCTGTCTTTTTGGGGAAACTGTATAGAAAATTGAATTCATTTCTCTGCCATAATTCTCGGCAGCATTGTGAGTTAAGTGCTCACAGCTAAAGACAGTTCCAACAGCAAAAAGTCTTGTTCAAACACTAGCCATCCACTGTATAGTGATAGTATATTCTGGTGCTTGGATCGCTCAATACAGGTCTACATTTTCAAAGCTGAGAAATACTTGGTTACATTTTCTAATTTCCAGTACTGTCCATTGGGGTTAATGTTTCTTCTTTGTTTTTCCCAAATTAACTCACAATTGCACTCCAGTTTTTCCCAGATTTTCTCATGATCAGGCTCCAGCTTGCGTCTCAGCTTCATTTTTAAAACTGTCTGGCAAATAGACACTCATACAGTCTTAAGCTTTTGCGTTGGATTCCTTTGCATTAGATGAATTGGTCTGTGCTCCAGACTTGTATGCAAAGCTATATATATATAAGCATCTTGAGTTATTCACTTTCCTAACAAAAGTTATTTCTACTCATAGATGCAGTGGATTTACCGTTTCATCTGAACATTCATTTGGTAAATGAGTCATCTGTACTATTAGCACTTAGGATTTTGACACCTTAATTTTTAAAAATTAATTTATTTTTTAATTGGAGGATAATTTCTTTACAATACTTCGATGGTTTTTGCCATACATCAGCATAAATCGGCTCAGGTATACATGTATCCTCCCCATCCTGAACCTCCCACCACCTGCCTCCTCACCCTATTCCTCTGGGTTTGACATCTTAATTTTGGATGATCATATTACTGGGTAGAGTAAGTATCCTTGTGGCCGTTATGTCAGCAGTGTCACTCTGTGATACTCTGCCTTATTGTCAGGAGATATTATGTTGTCCTGTAGTTTAGGTCAAAATGGAAAAGTCATTGAGTTTCAGATGAGCGTTTGCTGTAGCCTCCCAGCTCAGGCTATGCTGATGGACTAATAGGTTTTGGTGTTGTGTGAGTTCAGAAACGTTCCCAATAACTTTAACCTTCTGGCTCAAAGCTAAAGCATCAATAATAATGCAGGCAAAGAGGCCCTTCCAGCTTTACAAGGAATGAGTTGTTCCGTGCAAATACGTTCTGCTGTTCCAAAGGTATAAACAAGAGAGTCCAGGGGCATTTTTCAACTGCTGAAGGGTGCCTCAATGTTGACGTGTGATGTAATTGCATCTCGGCAGGGCCTTTGAAGCAGGGTTGCTAACACTGATAGCTAACCAATGTTTCATTACCTAGTCTTTGCAGGACACTTTGTGCCTGCCTGCCAGCTTTATAATTATTTGCATTAGCTTTTCCTCTCCTGAAGTGGCCAAGAGATGGACTTGAGATGTTATTTCAAATTTACAAATAGTCTTTTTTCTTTAGTGAGTTGGAAGAACTCTTTGTATGAAGAAAAGTAGCATATTTCCTGCCATATATAGTGCAGATATTTTTTCCCCAGTTTTTTCAAGTGACTATATTTGTGCCTTCTCAGTTTTAGGTCATGCTTAGAAATGCTTTTTCCACTCCAAAATTATTAACATTCACCTGTGTTTTCTTCACGTATGTTTATGATTTCATTGTTTGTAAGGCTTATGTTTTAGAAGCTAGTTAAGGAGGCACAAAAGAAGGGAAATTCATGAAGAACTAATCTGGAGGCAAGGAGACTGGTTAACAGATAATTTAGTGTCTGGGCAAGAGAGGTAAAGGTCCTGAACAAAGAAGTAGTAGTGGAGGGTAGTAGACAAATCAGCAGTTGACAAATTAGAGGACTTGGTGACCAATCGAATAATGACAGAGAGTGAGATGAGTGTGACTAGAACCACTGGGTGTATGGTCATCCTTTACCAATAAAAAGTAGGAGGAGGAGACGTGGGGATTCGGTAACAAGTGAGGGTTTGAGCGTGTTGAGTCATCTCCTGCTGCGGCCCCTAGCTAAGTGAGCAGCTGAAATGATAAAGGTGCAGACGTACCCTGGAGGCTGGTGAAGGGCGGTGCTCTCTGTCAGGCTTTCCTTTTAGCACGTGGGCACAGAATGGCAGATACAAATCACTGTCTCTTCAGTTATTAATGTGTTCCATTATCTGTATAGTCCTTTAGAAAGTCTATTATAAGAAGACTTTTCAATGCCTAAGAATCATAATCATAAACACTGAGTGTACACTCAAGAGGAGCCATGTTTTCCAGATGAGCCTTTTGAGATTCTGATGCTTGGCTAAGAGAAAGGTAAGACTGACTGCATAGCAAATAGTAGTGAGGTCTCTGGATCCTACCTACCAGGAGCTAAGGCTAAGCTAGGAAGGCCCTGACAACCACCTTGGCCAATGGAAAAGTTAGAGGAAAAGGGGAAAATAGAGAATAACATGTTTGATGTTTTTGCTCCATGTTCCAGTGGAAGCTCAGAGTCCAAGTCCCAACACACCCAAGGCATTCTTGGAATATGAGCATTTGGGAGAAATTCTGTAAAGTCTCAACCTGTGGAAGGGGATGTCCTTCCTGGCCTGATTTCCAAGTTTCCCTGCTGCCCAGAGTAGTTTTCCTTTAAAGACAAAACTCTGCTCTTCGTTGAAGCCTGATAAAGGCCTGGGTGGTCTGCCTGGGTCGTTACACATAGCTCTACAAGTTGAAATAAGCATTCAACAGAGCGATAATTATGCTCTTCTCGGACATGAGATTGTCTGAATTAAAAATCTCTGAATGAAATGTTTAGGAGTTTTAAAACTCAGTTCAGTTCAGTTCAGTCGCTCAGTTGTGTCCAACTCTTTGCAACCCCATGAATCGCAGCATGCCAGGCCTCCCTGTCCATCACCAACTCTCGGAGTTCACTCAGACTCACGTCCATCGAGTCGGTAATGCCATCCAGCCATCTCATCCTCGGTTGTCCCCTTCTCCTGCCCCCAACCCCTCCCAGCATCAGAGTCTTTTCCAGTGAGTCAACTCTTCACATGAGGTGGCCAAAGTACTGGAGTTTCAGCTTCAGCATCATTCCTTCCAAAGAAATCCCAGGGCTGATCTCCTTTAGAATGGACTGGTTGGATCTCCTTTAGAATGGACTGGTTGGATCTCCCTGCAGCCCAAGGGACTCTCAAGAGTCAGGGGAGTATTTTTCCCTATCACCTCATGATGTTGCATTGTTCTCTTTGGAAAAACTCAAATATTTGTATGTGTGTTTTCTGATTCTGTGTGTGTGCTCAGTTGCTCGGTCATGTCCAACTCTTTGCAAGCCCATGGTTCAGCAATTTCCCAGGCAAGAATCCTAGAGTGGTTGGTCATATCCTTCTTCAGGGGATCTTCCCGACCCAGGGATCGAACCTGAGTCTCCTGCATTGGCAGGCAGCTTCTTTACAATGGAGCCGCCTGGGAAGCCTTTTCTGGTTTTACTTACTTGTTTTTCCAAATATGTTTACAGCTAAATTACTCCTTAAAAACAGGGCATCTAGCCAATTTCTTTTTTGATCTGACTGAGTGAAACTGGGTACTTTAGCTTTTTTAACTTTCTGAGATTCCTGGTTTCCCCATTTACTCATCCGTCTCACACATACACACACACACACAGAGCAAACATAGACCACTGTCCCCCAAACAAAGTTCCCCAGGAATTTCTGTCATCATTCTTAGCTCTGTCTTGTCAATAAGTGAAATGTTTTATCTGTTTCTTTGTGAAAATTAATAACTCTGCAGAATTTCTATCACTAGTATGTCTGGAGTGGGTTGCCATTTTCTCCTCCAGGGAATCTTCCTGACCCAGGGATTGAACCTGCATTTCCTATGTCTCTTACATTGCAGGCTTATTCTTTACTGCTTAAGCCATCGGGAAAGCCCATACTAGTAGGTCAGAAAGCCAAAAATAAAATATCAGATATGGGGAAACTAGACGGGCAGAGATCTTATATTCTTGAGTGGAGGGGGAGCTGATGAGCTCTGGCAGCTTGTATTATTCCATGATAAAACCCATGTGTGTTACAGGATGAACAGAAACTTCTCTCCCCATCCACTCCGTGGGATTCTTTAGGCCTCATGGGTTCAGCATATTTGGTTACACTGAAGGCTGTGTACATTAAATTCTGTCTGTTAAATGTCCCTCTCTCAGAAAAAAAAAATATTTTGGGGACATTCATTTATTTGTTTAAAATAATAAGTTATGGGTATCATTTCAGTTCAGTTCCGTCGCTCAGTCTTGTGGGTATAAATAAGAGTAATTCATAGGATTTGATTTCCTTTATAATCCCCGTGGGTTTAAAAATGAACCCCCCAGAAAAAGTGTGAGACCACTGTTTTAACAATAATTTGCCGTTTTCAATTTATCTTACAATCATCATCTTATCTTTAAGTCATACTTTAGCTACTTTGATTTTCTGTCTCTTTTAGAACATAAAAGAGGCAAAAATAATTTCCTACAAGAAAATCCTTCTTTTTTGTATTTCCTCTAAGGGCTTATGTGAAACACAAAGCAGAAATTACAATGATATAAATATTAATTCTGTTGACCCACATAGAGCCTAAAGAGCGTACTCTGAATCCTCAGTGTGTTTCATTACATTCTGCTGTGGGCTTCTATCAGGCTTCATTAGGAAGGAGAGGCTAGATGTTGGCACACGTGGATGCATCTGGGATCCCTCCTCCTCTGTGGGCCCGATGGTGCTTGCAGCTGCCACCTGGGCGCGAAGCCCGTACTGCAGCACTGATTTTGCCTACGTTCTCTGTGGGTATCATTTCTTAATGTGAATCTCCTCCACTACATGAAAGAATCACAGACGTTCTTTGTCAACATCCAGCCCCAGCCTTCATTAAAACCTCTTGGATCTTTATGCACCTGGCGCTCAATAAATGTTTATTGAGGAAACGAGTAAAAGTGGGAGATCCTTGTAAGAACAGGCTTGACATTTTCATCATGGCACATGAGTATCAAAATGTTCTTTTTAGCTCAACATCTCCCACCCTTGTTAGGAGCTACCTCTGGTTCTGCTCAGTTATTTCAAGATATCAAGTGAAATTATTCATGAGAATAGAATAGAAGCAACTTAAAAATGGTTGATTTTTTTTTTTTTTTTGCCTTTCACCTTCCCCCTTCCCCTCCTTTCTTGCTTTTTCAAGTAGGAAGATATCCAGGTAAAGGGAATCTTCCTTCTACTTCCAGGAACAGTAGTAATTTTCATGAAAATGACTACTATGTACTAAAATGTAGTTGGTTCCCTGACTCCTTTTTTACTCTGCTGTGGTTGTGTTGAAGTTGAGAGCTAACTGTGGTATTTAAAAGTTTTGGGGGCAGCCGGCCATATTCTTGCACAGACCAGTCCGTAGACCATGCCAGACACCACAGATCAGCTCCTGGGCACAGAGGAAGGGAATGTCCACGAAAGCCTGCTAAGGTACATTTCTTAAACTGAGAAAATTTTCTTGCCCTAAATTAACCTTTAGATGGCCTCTGCGTTTAGTTGTTCAGTCGCTCAGTCATGTCCTACTCTTTGCGATCCCGTGGACTGTAGCACACCAGGCTTCCCTGTCCTTCACTATCTCCCAGAGTTTGCGCAGATTCATGTCCATTGTGTCAGTGATGCTATCTAACCATCTCATCCTCTGTCATCCCCTGCTCCTTCTGCCCTCAATCTTTCCCAGCATCAGTCTTTTCCAGTGAATCAGCTCTTTGCATNGACTGTAGCACACCAGGCTTCCCTGTCCTTCACTATCTCCCAGAGTTTGCGCAGATTCATGTCCATTGTGTCAGTGATGCTATCTAACCATCTCATCCTCTGTCATCCCCTGCTCCTTCTGCCCTCAATCTTTCCCAGCATCAGTCTTTTCCAGTGAATCAGCTCTTTGCATCAGGTGGCCAAAGTATCAGAGCTTCAGCATCAGTCCTTCCAATGAATATTCAGGGTTGATTTCCTTTAGGATCGACTGGTTTGTTCTCCTTGCTTTACTAGGACTAAAAATTCAGTTCTAAAAAGCAAAGGCTTTACAGGCACAAGCTCAAGCAACCTAATTTTGGATCAGTCACCACATCTTCCAGTTCTTGGGTTCTCACTAACATGCTCAGTGACCTGAAGTTAGATGCTTAATTTCCCTGTACCTACATTGCATCTAAAGAAACAGAGAACAAAATTTTCCCAACTCAGCCAGCAGAGCTCTGTGGGCTCATCAGTGATAGGAAATGCAAAGAAGACTTTATGCATTTATTCTGCAGACTTGCATTTATGGGTTTGTTAGGCTATACATTTATTCAGCAATGCTTCTTCCTGTTCCGTTGCATCCTTCCTCCACCTTCTCTGGAAGAACCTGCCAGTTTTCAGGGTGGGGAAATGGGCCATGTTCCCAAGGAATGCCTGTGTGGCCGGCTGAGCCTTGCTAGGCTTTGAAAGCAGAGTTTGTGACTGCTTACTCCGCTTGATCTACCTTGACAGGCAGCACTGAGAAACTTCAGACCTTCATGACAGCCAGCAGTGCAGCCAGCCTGCAGGGTGTCTGTTTACATTCCATCAAATCTTCTCCCCAAGTGTGAAAATTGATGTTACTCAATTTAAGCTGATTTTCTGTACCTGAAGAACCAGAGCTGATGACAGAACACTCTTGGTCATGAGTTGATGTCCAGCCTCTAACAAGCGAACGTGGCTTATGATTTTCACGTCATTGGTTTTTAAATTATTTGCTTACTATTCCTGTTTGAGGGTTGAAAAACCAAGTGTCTTAAACTTCATTATGATCTGTGTTCCTTGCACTCATAGCTGGATGGATGGAAAAAGCACAGACTGAAACCCATTTGCATTTCATGTGGCATCAGGGACCCTTCACTTTCACTGACAGTTCAGAGCCAGGAAATCCACGTTCAGGTCTCAGCTCAAATTAAATGGCAGTTACTCAGAGAAGGCTGCCTGAGATAAGTTCCAGTCTTCCTTTTATATTTCCCTCCTGTCCCCTGTTCCCTTTGTAAACACTCATCATACTGTAAATAAGGAACCATTTGGATGACCATTTTCTCCCTTCCCTTTCTAAACTGTCCACACCGTGAGGGCATGGACCCTGTCATTCTCACCACTGTAGTCCCAGTTACTATGTTTCCAGAAGCTGGCACAGTGCCTGGTGCTTGGAAGCATTTAATAAGCACTTGCTGGATGTTGAATGAAATGATGACCATTATCATTTTGTCCAAAACAGTTATTCAGTTCGGTTCAGTCCCCTCAGTTGTGTCCGACTCTTTGCAACCCCATGAATCACAGCACGCCAGGCCTCCCTGTCCATCACCAACTCCCGGAGTTCACTCAGACTCACGTCCATCAAGTCAGCGATGCCATCCAGCCATCTCATCCTCTGTTGTCCCCTTCTCCTGCCCCCAATCCCTCCCAGCATCAGAGTCTTTTCCAATCAGTCAACTCTTCGCGTGAGGTGGCCAAAATATTGGAGCTTCAGCTTTAGCATCATTCCTTCCAAAGAAATCCCAGGGCTGTTAGCTACCTACTGTGAATGAGCTGTGTTCTAGACTGTGGATCAGGAAACTCTTTCCATAAAGGGACAGAATGTAAATAAGTCTAGGCTTGGGGGCCACAGCTACTCAACTCCGTCCCTATGGTCTGAAAGTCACCATAGATGAGCCATGGACTGATGCTGTGGCCGTGGGCTGGATTCAGCCTACAGGCCATAGTGTGTGGACTTCTGTTTTAGGCACTGATTATGGAGAAGCCACTTAGCATGCATGGGAAGGAAGCAGGAGGAAGGGAAAGAAGAAGCCCCAACAAAAAAGGAGGATGGAAAATAAAGAACTTCAGAAACATGTATTAGATCTCATTTTGTTAATTGTCCAAATTTATAAATCAGGATTTAATTGTTATTTTCTTTTCCTGGTAGGGTTTTAGTCATCTTTTACTTCATTCCTAATTAGGTGAGCATGGTTATTTCACATGAGATAAACTGAGACATGTATGAATGCAGTTACAAGCCTTTGTTAGCCCAGTGGGAATCCGTAATTAGATAATGGTGGAAACAGGGCTGGGCCGGATAGTCCTGTGGTTAGCCACCGGTGGTAGCCTCCTGGGTGCCGAGGTCTTAGAGGCCCCTCTCCCAGCAGGGCCATTAATCTTCCCATAAGCATCCTGCTGTGAGATGAGGTCTACAGTTCTTGGGTTGAGGAGTATCTGAATGGCCGTTCCAGCAGCGTGTGTATCCTCTGAACTGGAGCTCGTTAAAAGCCATCTGATGGCCATTATGAGTGACAGTGATTTCAAAGACTGTTGATCTGATGGTTCAAAGTTTACCTTTAGGTGGAGTTGCAGGCCTGCTCCCCAGTAATCTAGCCTTCAGGTCCTTGTTCAGATCATGCAAAAACGGTGAGGTGGCCACCACAGATTGAGCACTTCCTGCCCACCAAGCGCCGTGCTGACCTCTGTCGGTGCACAGTCCTGGTTCATCCTGCAAGCAGCCCTGTGAGGTGGGTATTACAGGTCTTTAACGGATGAGGGAACTAGGGCCCAGGAAGGTTAGGGAACCTGTCCATGGTCATGCAGGCAGGTGGAGCAGACAGGCTTTGAACCCAGGGCATCCTGATTCTCAAGAGCCACTTTCTATGTACCAGGCATTGGAGACAGGTAGCAGAGTTGGATTCCCAATGATTTTAGGGCTCACTTAGTGTGGCCACCATGCTTCATTAAAGAAGAAACTGTGACCAAAGATGGCTAAACGATTTATCCAAGGCCCCCTCAATACTTAATGCAAGACCATGATAAGATTAGGGACCTCCTTTTTATTTTTGTTTGTTTGTTTGTTTTTTCTTTCCAGCCTCCAAAGGTCATCTCTGTTAGCTCTGGGAGTAATAAGAGATTTCACATTTTTTACCCAGAGAAGAATCCAGCTTAGTAAGCAAACATAAATAATTCTTGTACTAGAATTTTTACTGCAAATTATTTAGCCCAGTACTGTAACTTAATGATAGTGTATTCAAGTCATCTCAAATGAGTTCTAGCTACTGGAATGAACATTTTTTTGTTTCTTAACCTTTTACATCTGTCTTTGAACCTGAGCCAATTATAATAAAAAGCCTTGCTGGATAAGTCAGTATATCTCCTCAGATACTAAAACAAGAAAATTGTTGAGACCAGCCTAGACTCTTAAAAGTTTTCTCAAATAGCTATGAAATTAAACTCATTGTTCTCTGGATGATAAGAATAAAAAATAAACAAATTACAATAAGTAACCCTGGGGTGTGGTTTCTTACAATTAGTTTTTGAAAGTATTTTTGGTTCATGAATTGGAAAGAGAATATGCGGTTGTATCTTAATGGAATCCAAGAACTTTGAGGGGACAAAGTGTTTCTTTTAAGTTCAGAAAACTTGGTCTTGGACCATTAAAAATAAGCTTGCATCTGCTTCTAATTTGCTTCTTGCCGACAAAGACTGTGGTTTGGTAGAGAGAAGAAGAAAAGGGTCTGCTCAAAGCAAGTTACAAAATTGACAGGGGAAGAGGTCACAGAAGCTAACGGAAGGGAGAATCTGCAATTGCAGGTGTCTTGTTTCTTTCTCCCTGATCAGGAGATTAAACCACTTCTGTCCCCACATGTAAGTTTCCCCAGCATCTACTTCTTTCACCCAGGTTTTGGTGTTAAGCCGTATCTGCCGTTCAGAGGTCCCGTTTAGAAAGCATAGTTTTATTGTACATATTATAATAATGCCTTGAAGTGAAAGTGAAGTGTTAGTCTCTCAGTTGTGTCCAGCTCTTTGCAACCCCGTGGCTGTCACCTGCCAGGCTCCTCTGTCCATGGGATCCTCCAGGAAAGAATACTGGAGCGGGTTGCCATGCCCTCCTCCAGGGGGTCTTCCCAACCCAGAGATCAAACCCAGGTCTCCAACATTGCAGGCAGGTTCTTTACCATTTGAGTCACCAGGGAGGCCCTTAATTAAACCAAATATAGGTTTATAACACATGCCTATGTCTCCATACAGCAAAGTTTACACATAAGCCGTGACAGCTGTCACAGTCTAGCCCCAGTGCAGGTGGAGCACGTGCAGCTCTGACCTCTGCAGCGAAGGCCTCCCCGCACCATCTGTCCGCCTGACTCACGTTTTACTCCCTTCGGGTCGCTGGTCTCTGTATCATGTCCAGGCTTTGCGGTTGTTTTCTATAGGGGCAGCAAAATTGTCTGGTAGGTCCTGACTTTGTCATCCTTGGAAACAGACATGTCTGTTCTTTATCTTTTTGTATGAAGAGAGAAGGCAAAAAAAGGACTTCTGCGGAGATTATAGAAAGCGTAAGCCATCAGGTTTCATTGACAGTCAATTCATGCATAGGTGTATAGTCAAAATCAAATGCCCTATGCGTCCTGGCATTTTTAATGCATTGCATAATTTATTATGCTGTCCGCAGTGACACAGAAGTAGCAGTACATTTTTACTTCATGTTAAAAATATAAAGTGGAAGGTCAAACAGCACATGAGGAGGCTGAGCCGGGTGAATGGCTGTATGAAGATAGAAGGCTTTGCTGAGCAAGTTTGCAGGTTAGGTATATATTTAAGTGAAAGTGAGGTCGCTCAGTTGTGTCCGACTCTTTGCCACCCGTGGACTGTAGCCCACCAAGCTCCTCCGTCCATTCTCCAGGCAAGAATACTGGAGTGGGTTGCCATTTCCTTCTCCAGGGATCTTCCCAACCCAGGGATCGAACCCAGGTCTCCCACATTGCAGGCAGATGCTTTAACCTCTGCACCACCAGGGTATATATTTAGGCAGGTTAAAAAATATCTATGAATTATACTTGAAAGTATAAGTATAGTGTCTAAAATAAAAATGCAATACTAAAAATGATTAGAAAAAGTTATATTGAGAGAGCTTTTACTGCTATTCAGATATTTTACCAAATCCATGCCTGAGATAGTTTACATTGGGTACTATAAAAAGAACTTTGGGGTATTAAACTCACTTTCTGGGTACTAAAGAGCAACAGATAAATAGAGTATGTTAAGACCAAAATCTGTTGTTTTCCTCAATTAGATCAATAGATTTTGTGGTTCGAGTTTGTTACTCTCCAGGGAAAAGCATCTGAAAAGGATTATTTTGAATTTCATTTTAAAGATTAAGTTAGAATTTGATCATGTAATAATAGATTAATACTCATTCGGTGAGGTGTTATCTAAACTTTTTATATTTCTTCCCATAGGAAACATTTCTACTCTCTTAGATCCCTAAAATCCTACAAAGATAGAAGGATTTAGACACAGTGTAAAGTAAGTCCAGGAGGTGGAAGGATTAACTCAGATGTTGGCTACTACCCCGGGAGTACAAGTAGAAAGCTGTCAAGACTCGTGAAAGAACTACCTTCTCCCTCAAAGTGTATGTGTGCAGGTTCTCCCGTGCAGGAGAGGTCTCCTTTATTGCAAGAGTCAGTGTGTAGCCTTCAGTGTGGGCCTGGAAAACAGATTTGCATGTTAGAGTAATTTAGCTGCCATGCTCCTGCTGTTTAGTTGCTAAGTCACGTCACCTCTTCGTGACCCCATGGGCTGTAGTCCACCAGGCACCTCTACCCATGGGATTTCCCAGGCAAGAATACTCAAGTGGATTGCCATTTCTTTCTCCATTTGTAAAAGGGAAATTTTCTGTTTTCTTTTTAACTTTGGGCAATGAAGATTGAATGAATCCTTCACGCTTAAGGCTTTACTTCCCATATTGATTGATTCACTTCTGCAAGTGTCTTCCCTACATTTTAACAGCAGCCATTTCCACAAATCTGTGTTCCCCTTGTAATGTCTGAACTATTGGCTTTCAACCTCAGAGGTCTTATTTAAAGAGAGTTGATCCGGGGACTTCTCTGGTGGTCCAGTGGTTAAGACTCCATGCTCCCAACGCAGGGGTGGGGGGGTGCAAGTTTGATCCCTGGTCGAGGATCTAAGGTCCCCCATGCTGAGTGGTGCAGCCAAAATAAAGAAAGAAGAAAAGAACGCTTATCTGGAAGCTCAGCTAAAACACACAAAGCCGGAACAGGTTTCTGGTTAGGACAGGGGCGCGTTTGTCAAGAGCCCCTTCCTTCCTACCTGGCCCAGCATCCTTTTTCTCCCCTGCCCCTCCTCCTCCCAGGACTCTGCAGAGCAGAGTTTGGTCCTTAATCTTATTATAGAATTCATTTTGAAACAGTTCACTCTCAGCCATTTAAAGCAAATCCAGGCTAGAGCGTTCTGTGTTTGTTCACAAACCTATTTAGCCGCCCTGTTTCCGGGAACCATGGCAGCACGCTCGCGCGTACAAGGATGGCAGGGAGCCCAACAGCTTGGTCTGCAATAATGAGCTTCCTTACCTGAGAAACTTTTATCAGCTCATTTTACAGAGACAGCAAAAAGCCAAACCAGGGGGATATGGGGTCAGCTTTGTATTCTATCACTTCTGCATTTCTGGATGAATGAGTGTGGGTTTTAAAGGTAGATCACCTCTCAGGTTATTTTGCATCAGATAAACCTCATGTGAACAGATTGCTCTTACATGCTGTAAACAGTGCTCTGTTTGGATTATATTTTCTGGATGTGTCAGTGTGGCTTTCAAACTGGAGTGAGGGAGTGAGGGCAGATGGAAGAAGGAGCTTCCGAGGGCATTAAGAGAATATCTTTGAGGCAGAATGAACCTAAATAGCTTGGCTTATGGTGAAGTACTTGGAGTACCTTCCCCTTGTCTTTCCACTCGCATAACCCCAGTAGAGAGGACTTGCAAGTGGATCTGACACTCCAGTTATTCCATGAGTCGTAGCCGACCCTTGGAATAGGCTTCTCTGCCACATCTGCTCAGAATTACAAGATACGGTACCAGGAAATGGCCAAAGAATTCTGAGGAAGAAGAAACAGGAGGGGACATTTTAAGAAGGGATAATAAGGCAAATAATTATTCAGATGTCTTTCCAGAAGAAGGAGTCCATTTTATCAGCATGGTGGAGGAGTGTCCAGTTACCAGAATTGGTGCCATGAGTCCTGGGCAGCCTGTCCTGAGGCATTACTACCAGGTCCTTTCTTGGTGCAGGAGGGGATCAGTTCAGTTCAGTTGCCCAGTCGTGTTCAACTCTTTGCAACCCCATGAACCACAGCACACAAGGCCTCCCTGTCCATCACCAACTCCAGGCGTTCACTCAAATTCATTGAGTCAGTGATGCCGTCCGACCATCTCATCCTCTGTCCCCTTCTCCTCTTGCCTTCAGTCTTTCCCAGCATCAGGGTCTTTTCCAGCGAGTCAGTTCTTCGCATCAAGTGGCCAAGGTATTGAAGTTTCAGCTTCAGCATCAGTCTTTCCAGTGAATATTCAGGACTGATTTCCTTTAGGATGGACTGGTTGGATCTCCTTGCAGTCCAAGTCCTTTTTTGGTGGAGGAGAGAATGGAGGTGTAAAGAAAAAACAGTGAATGTGTTAGTGACCTTTTGGTTACAAAAAGAAAAATTTGATNGTCTTTCCAGTGAATATTCAGGACTGATTTCCTTTAGGATGGACTGGTTGGATCTCCTTGCAGTCCAAGTCCTTTTTTGGTGGAGGAGAGAATGGAGGTGTAAAGAAAAAACAGTGAATGTGTTAGTGACCTTTTGGTTACAAAAAGAAAAATTTGATTGGGCTAGCTTAGCCCTGGATAAGAGAACTATTATTGTTGAGTTTGGGGTTTTTTTTTTGGTTTTGTTTTTTTAGTATTTTTGTATGTGAAGGAGGCCCTAGGCGAGATGTGTAGACACGCTTCACAGGGGCCAGGGGCCCAGGCCGGCCTGTCTGTGAGAATCCAAGGGGAGATGGTTTGGGGGGAGTTGCCTTTCCCTTTCCCCTTCCCACCATGGCCTCTCCACGTCCACCTGCTTGATTCTTCACCCTCTGCATGTACACACTGTCCAGCGCATGTGTGGGATGTGATCCCTGGCCTCAGAGCTGAGCTGCCGGTCTGTGTCAGCATCCCCTTGCCCAGGTGCCCCCTCATGCAGTTCCAGACAAGACGTTTCGCTTGGCCTGGCTCAGACCACAGGGCCCTTCAGGTTTGCTCCTGTCACACGGAGAGTAGGCTGGGAGATGAGAAGGGCTTTGTAATGCGGCTGCGGCTGCTTGGAGTTTAGCCCTGCAAAACGGGGACCATAGTAGACATTTTTCCAAGTGGAGAGTTCTCTGAGGAGCCACTGTGACAGCTGTCTCCTCCGGGTAAAGATGGACTTGCCTCTTTATATAGATAGGTATAGAGTTAATTTACAGCTTTGTATTAGTTTCAAGTGTACAGCAAAGTGATTCAACTTTAGGTATATACATATATACATATATATGTGTATATATATGTATATATGTGATATATATATATATCATCATCCTTTTTAGATTCTCTTTCATTATAGGTTATTATAAGATATTGAGTATATTCCTGTGCAGTACAGTCCATCCTTGTTGGTTATCTATTTTATATACAGTGGTATGTATGTGTTAATCCCAAACTCCTAGTTTATTAATATCTCCCCCGCACACACAAGCACCATCCCCTTTGGTAACCATAAGTTTGTTTTTTATGTCTATGACTGTATTTCTATTTTATAAATAAGTTCTTTTGTATTTTTTCTTTTTTAGATTCCACATATAAATTATATCATGTGATATTTGGAAAGGGACCTCTCTTTTGCCTTCCCAGCATTCTAGTGAATTAGTCACCCCTTGGTCAGGCTGGTGGTAGCCAGACTCCTCTGTCCCTCCAGCTATACTGGGCTTAGGGGAAAACTTATCAAAAAACCTTTATATCAAGAAAGGCCTATAACAACCTAGAGAGATGGGAAGGGGTGGGAGGTGGGAGGGAGGTTTAAAAGTGAGGGAATATATGGGTACCTGTGGCTGATTCATGTTATGCAGAAACCAACGCAATATTGTAAAGCAATTATCCTTCAATTAAAAATAAATATATTTTAAAAAAGAAAGTCCTAGAAAATTAATTCCCACTTGAGAAGGGCCAGTTTGTAGCTTTGCTCCCCTCATCAGCTCCAGCCATAAGCTGGAGCTCTGCATTAAAAACCAGCACCACATTTATTAGAGAAATGCAAACCAAAACTACAATGAGGTATCTGCTCACACTGATCAGAATGGCCATCATCCAAAAAAATCTATAAGCAATAAATGCTGGAGAGGCTCTGGAGAAAAGGGAACCTTCTCGCACAGCTGTGGGAATGTAAATTGATGCAGTCACTATGGAGAACAGTATGGCAGTTCCTTAAAAAATTAGGGAAAAAAACTGCCATATAACCCAGCAATCCCACTACTGAGCACATACCCCGAGAAAACCATACTTGACAAAGACACAAGTACCCCAGTGTTCATTGCAGCACTGTTTACAATAGCTAGGACATGGAAGCAACCTGCATGTCCATCAACGGATGAATGGATAAATAATCTGTGGTACATATATACAATGGAATATTACTCAGCCTTTAAAAGGAATGAATATGAGTCCATTCTAGTGGGGTGGATGAATCTAAAGCCTGTTGTGCAAAGTGAAGTAAGTCAGAAAGAGAAAAACAAATATCATAGTAATGCATATGTAAGGAATCTAGAAAAATGGTACTAATGAACCTATTTACAAAGCAGGAATAGAAACACAGACATAGAGAATAGACTGATGGGTCCAGCAGGGGAAGGAGAGGGTGGAACAATTTGAGAGAGTAGCATTGAAACATATAATATATACTACCATATGTGAAATTTTATGAAAGTGAAAGAGGGGAGTGAAGAAGTTGGCTTAAAACTCAACATTCGGAAAACTAAGATGATGGCATCCGGTCCCATCACTTCATGGCAAATTGATGGGGAAACAGTGGAAACAGTGACAGACTTTATTTTGGGGAGGGGCTCCAAAATCACTGCAGATGGTGACTGCAGTCATGAAATTAAAAGTTGGTTGCTCCTTGGAAGAAAAGCTATGACAAACCTAGACAGCATATTCAAAAGCAGAGACATTACTTTACCAACAAAGATCTGTCTGGTCAAGGCTATGGTTTTTCCAGTGGTCATGTATGGATGTGAGAGTTGGACTGTGAAGAAAGCTGAGCACCGACAAATTGATGCTTTTGAACTGTGGTGTTGGAGAAGACTCTTGAGAGTCCCTTGGACTTTAAGGAGATCCAGCCAGTCAATCCTAAAGGAAATCAGTCTTGAATATTCATTGGAAGGACTGATGCTGAAGCTGAAACTCCAATACTTTGGCCACCTGATGCGAAGAACTGACTCACTGGAAAAGACCCTGGTGTTGGGAAAGATTGAAGGCGGGAGGAGAAGGGGACCACCGAGGATAAGATGGTTGGATGGCATCACCGACTCAATGGACATGAGTTTGAATAAGCTCCGGGAGTTGATGATGGACAGGGAAGCCTGGTGTGCTGTGGTTCATGGGGTCGCGAAGAGTTGGACACGACTGAACTGACTGACTATCTGGCCATATGTTAGATAGATAGCTAGTGGGAAGCTGCTGTATNCACCGAGGATAAGATGGTTGGATGGCATCACCGACTCAATGGACATGAGTTTGAATAAGCTCCGGGAGTTGATGATGGACAGGGAAGCCTGGTGTGCTGTGGTTCATGGGGTCGCGAAGAGTTGGACACGACTGAACTGACTGACTATCTGGCCATATGTTAGATAGATAGCTAGTGGGAAGCTGCTGTATGACACAGGATCCCCAGCCTTGTGCTCTGTGACAGCCTGGAGGGGTGGGTGAGGTGACAGGGAGGTTCAGGAGGGAGGGGACATATTTGTATACATATGACTGACTCACATCATAATATGGCAGAAACCAGCGCAACATTGTAAAGCGATGATCCTCCAGTTAAAAAGAACAACAACAAAAACCCAGCAGTGCAGGGCACGGTGCCCTGACACCCCCACTGCCAGACCCCCACAGCCCAGGCTCCACCCTCAGTGTTTCTCCACAGAGCTTCTCACTAGGACGCATCACCCTGTGGTTCAGCCAGCAGTTAAGCCTGGTGCTCAAATAGTAATTGCAGGAACACTTGCAACAGATAGTCCACTGCAGACTTTGCCCAGAACTGGCAAAGGTGAAGGGTAAGACGGGAGGGGAGCTTCTTTGAATTCTGGACCCAGTTCTCATGTCCGTCGACTTCTGCTCTTTTTCAAGCCAAGAGATGACCCTATGGGTAGAGGCACGAAAGAAGCTGCCATTAGACCTGCCGCAAGTGTCATAGCTCATGTTGCTTCAGATTTCCAGTTGGCAAGTGGAGTTGATGCGAGGATTCATGAAGTGAGGTTGTATGGTGAAGCTGAAGGCACAGTTCCTGGGGCAGGAGAAGCACCAGTGTCGTGCGTCTCAGCTCTTGTTGTTTATTCAATGTCTGTTAAGTGCCAACCCACGGCAGGTATTTTATGTGCTAAGTTGCTTCAGTCATGGCCAACTCTGTGCGACCCTGTGGACTGTAGCCCACCAGGCTCCTCTGTCCATGGGGTTCTCCAGGTAAGAATACTGGAGTGGGTTGCCAGTCCCTCCTTCAAGGATCTTCCTGACCCAGGGAGTGAACCCATGACTCTTATGTCTCCTGCGTGGACAGCTGGGTTCCTTACCACTAGTGCCACCTAGGTCGTCATTTTAATCCTCACAACATTCCTGCAAAATCAGTCTTCTGAGTTGCATCGGAGGAGATGGAGTCTGCACCGGGGAAGTCACGTGTTCAAAGTGAGCCAGCCTGTGAAGGCGTCAGAATCGCACCAGGTCGGCCAGCTACAAAGCCCATGCCATCACTGTGGTTTCCAGAGTCAACAGCGTGCGAGCAGACATCCTCTGTGTAAATGGGACTGGAGCCATTAGGCTAAACAACGCCCCACTCCACACAGTCGAGGGTAATTCATATCCACTGAGTAAACAGACTATTCTGGGCATGAGTTCCCTTGTGACAACTTGCCTGTTCTGAGAATTCTCAGTATATACCTTGGAGCTCGACCAGAAGTTTAGTGTGAGGCTGGTCTTTCTCTAGATCCATCCCAAGAGGCTTCACTAATAAACTAGAGGGACCTTCCTATGAGATGGTTTCACTTATAAGACTCACCCTTGGCATCTCCCAAGAGATGACTTTTTCAAGATGACTAGGCCCTGACATACCTAGTCCCTGAGTCTCCAGGGGATTAAGGGGCACAGTGACCCCACCACATAAGCTTACTGCCTTGACACCCCCTCTTCCTCCTACCCTGGGCCTGCGGCAGGGGTCCTCCCTGTGTTGTCATAGAAACTGCGCCAGCATCTCTTAGAGCAGCTGGTCCCAGGGCCTTTGCCTGGGCCCCTGCCTCTCTTCCCACCCGACTAAGAGCAGGGTGCTCTGCCCTACTCACCGTGTAGCCTGAGTATTTATCACACATTTTGGACAAGAAGAATAGCCTTAGCATATCATAGTTGATATTTCCTATATGCATATATGCATTTTGAAATAGATACTGTTGGTGAGTAGGTGAGTAGGATCCTTACGTTAAAGACAAGGAAACTGAGGCACAAAGATGTTCATTTATTCTGAGTCACAAAACTGCACAGGAAACTTGATACTAGATTTGTGCTTTTTTACCCGGAGAAAAACATGATCCGAAAGGATACGTGCACCTCAATGTTCATTGCAGCACTGTTCACCAGTAAACATACTGTTTACTCTTTACCTAAATGTCCATTGACAGGGGAATGGATAAAGAAGACGTGGTACCTGTTTATAATGGAATATTACTCAGCTATTGAAACGAATGAAATAATGCAATTTGCAGCAACATGGATGGACCTAGAGAGTTTCATACTGAGTGAAGCAAATCAGAGAAAAAGACATATGGTATCTCTTATATGTGGAACATAAAAAGAAATAATACAAATAAGCTTATTTACAAAACAGAAAGAGACTCACAGACTTAGAAAATGAACTTATGGTTGCCGGAGGGGAAGGGATAGTTAGAGACTTTGGGAAGGTCGTGTATACACTGCTACGTTTGAAATGCATAACCAACAAAATCCTATTGTGTAGCACATGGAACTCTGTTCAATGTTATGTGGCAGCCTGGATGGGAGTGGGGTTTGGGGGAGAATGGATACATGTGTATGTATGGCTGAGTCCCTTCACTCTTTACCTGCAACTGCAACATTGATGATTGGCTATACTCCAACACAACATAAAAAGTTTAAAGTGTTTAAAAAAAAATTGTAAGACAACTATGCTCCAGTAAAAGTTAATTAAAAGAAAGAAGATTCATGCTTTTGTCCAGTACTCTGAATCCTCCACATAGCAAATACTTAATTAATATTTGCAAAAAGACACACGTGTAGTATCAATTGCTGTATATTGAGATGATGATATGACCCGTGACATACTTAAACCTGTGCCATGATGAGCTGGGTAGTGACAGTGCCCTCCCACACCTCCTGTTCTCTCATTGCGGGGGTCTTCACCCTTCATGCTTGTACAGCAGCGGCATGTGGCACTTTGCCTGTGAACGTGCGTTACAGAGGTGTGAGGGTCCTGGCTCTCCCACTGACGAGCATCACCTCTGTGGGCACACTACTTATCCTCCACTGGAAAATGGGAATCCTAACAGTGCCTCCCTCGTAGAGTGAGCTGAAAGGAGAGATCAAGAATGGAATAACAAAAGGGAGTAATGTAGGTCATCATTCCTGGGACACAGTAGCCTTTCACAAACAGGAGCTGTCATGAACATTGTTTTTAAAACGGGAGCACTACTTCCTGTCAATGGACAAGGAGTTCTGAGCCAGTGTGAATGATACTAATATTGCTTTAGCCTGAGGTTTAAGGTCATCAAACTCAGGGCAGAGATGTGTGAACCCAGGAATTCCAGAGCTAATGCAGTCTCCGCCCAGTACCCACATCTTTGTCCTGATGCGGAGCCTGGGCAGAGAAGGGAGCCAAAGACCTTCAAGGTCAGTAGCAGCCATCTGATAAGTGGTAGCTTCAGAGGCGAAGTGGACTGCTGCATGGCAAAGGCTGTCAGGAGACCTCAAGGAGGCCAAATGCTAACTGCTAACAAGAGCTGCCGTTTATTGTACTGTTGGCAATGAACTTGGCACCCAGTAGAGATTCGTTCATTCGTTTATTCATTCAGTGTTTACTGAGCCAGGCAATGGTCTAGGCTCATGGAGTCAATAATGACCTAAAGAGATAAAGGTCTATCTAGTTCAGTCCTTTTAGTCTTTATCTGCCTCATTTTTGTCAACAGACTCATCACAACAATTCCATGATGTAGCTTTTATCTTTCCCATTTGATAGATGAAGGCTCTGAGACTCAAAGAGGTTATTCCTCGCCCAAGGCCTCAAAGCTGGAAAGTGGTGAACCTGGGATTTGAATCCAGTTCTTTCAGATACCAAAGTCCATTCTCTATCCACAGTTTGATACTGCCAATCAAGGGAATAGCAAAAGCTGGACTTGTATGTGTTGGGGAAGCGGAGGGGTATTCATTAATCCAGAAATCCAAGGAGTTGTCCTAGTTGTCATTGTGACAAGGCAATGTTTGTGATCATCGACTTGCAAACTGCAAGAAGCTCTGGTTGTGGCTTCTAGACTTTGGCTTTGGTCAAACCTGAGGTGTGTTTGCCCTCAACAAAGACAGAAACTGTTAAGCTTAGGTTGATAACCAGGCAGAAACTCTGAAATCCAGCGGTTCATCCCCAGGTCTCCCTGCTGAGAAACTAACCGCTGGGTGCCCTCCAGAGCCTGGACAAGGCCAGTGGGCACCATGCCTGTTCAGATGTTGTCCAAACTTCAAGGAGCTAGTGCTCAAATGTCAGTAATTTTGCACAGAAGACGTGAAATACTCTGGTCCGCCCAGGGCTGTGGATGGGGATGCCCAGAGCTTCTGGCCCAATTGTTTAGGCCTCTTGCATGCACTGGGAAGGAAGTTTCAGAAGTAGCGTCTCATGCCACTGAAAGGGAGAAGAGAGAAGGCAGCTGGTCATTGCAGTGGGATCTGAGAGCCCAGAAGTAATGCTCTCTTCCGGGTCAGGATGTTGGTGGCCTCACTTTGTTTTCAAGATGCCATTATTTCTTGCCATCACCGCCAGCGCTCTCTTTACAAGTTGCTGGTTCATTTTGTCCATTCTGAAGCTGTTCCATTGTACGCTGATTCCCTTGACATAAGCTCACAGGGCAAGGGCAGTGCAGTCAGGCAGGAAGGACATCGCGGCAGCCATCGGGAGACCGGCCTTTGTCCCTGGCTCTGCCCCAGCTGGCGGGCACACTGGGCAAGTGCCTTCGCTCCCGGGCTTCCCTTTCCTCACATGTTAAACAAAGGGGGCAGAACTGGATGGTGATATTTTCTATGATTCCTCCTGGCTTTAAAATTGTGAATTGTTTACTGAGTATTAGCCAAAGGATTGATGCTTTTGAACTGTGGTGTTGGGGAAGACTTTTGAGAGTCCCTTTACAAGGAGATCAAACCAGTTAATCCTAAAGGAAATCAGTCCTGAATATTCATTGGAAGACTGATGCTGAGGTTGAAGCTCCAATACTTTGGCCACCTGATACAACGAACTGACTCATTTGAATAGACCCTGATGCTGGGAAAGATGGATGGCAGGAAGAGAAGGGGACAGCAGAGGATGAGATGGTTGGATGGCATCACTGACTCAATGGACATGAGTTTGAATAAGCTCCAGGAGCTGGTGATGGACATGGAGGCCTGACATGTTGTAGTCCATGGGGTCTCAAAGAGTTGGACACAACAGAGCAAATGAACAATAAGCAGCCCTAAAAGGTCTTCGCCCTATATTCAGAACCACTTTTTCCCTTCTCCTTACGAGCAGCGTTCCTTCTACTGCTTCAGTGCCTGTAAGACCAGTCCTTGATGTTTGATAACTCTGCTAAGTGAATGAGAGGCCATCCAAGGAAATCATGAATGAAAGAAACCACTATCACAGGCTTGTACAGCTTCCAGACTTTGGTTCTTAGTGTTTCAGTTTGGTTTGCTAGGAGGACTAGATATCCAGTACGAGGCATTTGAGTGGTTGGTGTGGGCACAGAGAAATAAATTTATTTTGTTTTTCCTTTCTTTTTTATTTTTTAAATTATGAAAGTATGATAACACATTTACAGGAGACTTGAAAAATACAGAACAAGGTTACATATAGTTCCACTATATGTTACAATTATTTTTTAAGTAGATTAAGATTTTTAGTTGGAGTTTCAGTATTAAACTCTCAAAAAGTAATAGAATGAATATATAAAGGTAGGATATAGTGGACCTGAAAAGCACTATGAAACAATTCAACATAATTAAGATTTATGTATTTTTCACACAACAGTAGGATACAAATTCTATTCAAGTTCCCATAGACTCTAAACCAGGAGACACTGGAACATATCCAGGGGCATAAAAAAAGGTGCAGAAATTTGATGATCTAAAGATATTGAAATCACACAGAGTCTGTTCTCTTCTCACTGTGGAATTATGTTAAAAATCAATATCAAAAGATATGTGAAAATGACCAATATATTTTCAGGTTCTGTGTGACATTTACTAAGAGAGATCTTTGATTTAGCCATTGGAAGCCTCAATAAAGCTAAAAGACTGAAAAACACAGAGGGTGATTGCAGAGAAGAAATAATTTTTTTCTTAAAAGAGAAGAATCTCATTTAAATGAGAAATTGATATCAAAGATACTTTTAAAAATACCATGTATGGAGAAGTCAATTTGTAACTATTGTTGTTGCTGTTAAATGCCCTGTTTTGTACAAAAATGGAAGTGTATGCACAGGGTTTTGTAACCACCTTTTTTCAACAATGCAGATTTTTCTTTCCTCATCACTAATATTCTCTTATTTAGTTTTAATGGCAGCATCCTATTCTATTGTAGGGTTTACTGTATTTAACCAATCCCTTAATTTTACACATTAAGTCCATTTAGGTTTCTCCATATTATAATCAACATATCTAAATATACTAAGTTACTTTAAAAATAAAATATACAGGCATGTCTCATTTTATTGCACTGTGTTTTCTTGCCTTTTTTTTCTTCCAAATTAAAGGTTTGTAATTACAAACTTTTGAGTAAGTCTCTTGGAGCCGTTTTTCCAAAAGTATCTACTCCAGTCCCTATGTTATGTTTTGGTAAATCTCACAATATCTCAGACTTTTTCATTATTATCATTACTAGTCATGGTGACGTGATCAGTGATCTTTGACAGTACTGTTTTGTTTTGGCCTTTTTTAGCAATAGAGTCTATTTTAATTAAAGTATGAGGATTGTTTTTTAGTCACAGTGCCATTACTGCACACTTGTGCTGGCTCAGTCGCTTCGGTTGTGTCCGACTCTTTGGGATCCTGTGGACTGTAGCCTGACAGGCTCTTCTGTCCATGGGATTCTCCAGGCAAGAATACTGAAGTGGGTTGCCCTGCCCTTCTCCAGGGGATCTTCCCCACCCAGAGATTGAACCCGCGTCACCTGTGTTTACTGCATTGCAGGCAGATTCTTTATCCACTGGGAAGCCCATTGCACGCTTAGTAGACTGCAATATAATCTAAGATCTTCCAGACCCAGGGACTGAATCTGTGTCTCTTACGTCTCCTTCATTGGCAGGCAGGTTCCTTACCAACCTGGGGAGCCCATAACTTTTATATGCACTGGGAAACCAAAAAAATTTATGTGATTTGCTTTATTATGGTGGTCTAGAGTAGAACCCACAGCATCTCTGAGGTCTGCCTGCACTGCTTTGTAACAGGAGACATGTTTTCCATAAAAAATACCGACCTCATGACACCATGGGCCCTGTCTGCTTGTCAAACGGCAGGCGAGACTACCAGAGGGCCAGGTGGGAGCGGCAAGGGGAAGGTGAGATGTGATCACCCTCAGTTACAGCGTCAGCGGAGGAGAGGAAGGCTGTTTGCACACATCCAGAGCACTTTATCTTTCCTCTCATGAACAGAATCAAGAGAAAAGGTGAAGCTGGGTTACATGGAAGAGGACCCAGCCAGAGATTGGAGGCCTGGGTTGAAGCTCCTGGCCTCAGAGCAAACCCTGAACCTCCTGGACCGGGGTTTATTTTTCAGTGAATGGGAGTGTTAGTATTATCATTAGTATTGCCCGCCTTTCCATCACTGGTTTGGAAGTTAGAAGTGGGAGAGCTTGTGAGCCGAAAAGGAAATCGTAGGCCCAAGGTTAACTTGAAGCCTTAAAGCAAATGTTGTGTGGAAATGAACCCCTGAGAGTATGGGCTCACTAGGTCTGTGTGTGCCATACATCTCTGGAGCTGTGACCTGGAATATATCTAGAGTTAACAGTGGTTTTTAAGAAAATCCTTGCCTTATACACTACCCCTATGAACAAGAAGCAGAAGCAGTAGTTCCAGCCTCCACTTTGTGCATGTTTTTCAACTCCTAATCCTTGCCAGATGTAGACTGGCGGGGAGCCCAGACGGGGAGTGCTTTCTAATAGAGCTCGTTTTGTTCCCGTCTCCCTTCTAGACAAGGAATTCCTGAAGGAAAAGGAGAAGTTAGAGATGGAGTTGGCGGCAGTGCGGACTGCNTTGTGCATGTTTTTCAACTCCTAATCCTTGCCAGATGTAGACTGGCGGGGAGCCCAGACGGGGAGTGCTTTCTAATAGAGCTCGTTTTGTTCCCGTCTCCCTTCTAGACAAGGAATTCCTGAAGGAAAAGGAGAAGTTAGAGATGGAGTTGGCGGCAGTGCGGACTGCGAGCGAGGACCACCGGAGACACATCGAGATCCTAGACCAGGCTCTGAGCAACGCCCAGGC
The DNA here is from genome assembly GCA_006410615.1 of Neotragus moschatus. NCBI lineage: Eukaryota > Metazoa > Chordata > Mammalia > Artiodactyla > Bovidae > Neotragus > Neotragus moschatus. The sequence continues at coordinate 134,688 of SJYA01002097.1, forward strand.
CAGGGTCATCAAGCTGGAAGAGGAGGTGAGCCCGCGGGGGAATAAGGGGGTACAAGGGGTAATGCCCAGAGCCCCAAGGGCCTCCTTGTCCATTTCCTAACCCAGCAACTTTAACCAGAGCCAACTCCAGGGGAGCAATGTAGGCGACCTCTCAAATAAAACTGCGTAAAAACAGAGCTTATCCACCCCAGCGTTGGGCAAAGGATGAGAGGCAATGGTGAATACCATCAGCAAAGACCTCAGTCTCAGCGATAAACCCAGGCTGCCGCCCACTGCCTGGCAGGTGTCCAGAGGCTGGAAATAAATGGAAGGACTGGGAACCACTGGTGCCTGTGCAGAAAAGAGACTCAAGTAAGAAAACAGTTCAGTGTGGTGTGTTTGGGTTCTCCCGTACATAAAAAAGGCCCAGTCTTTTGACTGGGTGGGGTAGGAGTGTTGTTCAGCAAACCTGTCTCCAGTTTTTAGAAGTTGGCTCAGTTAACAATGACCACCGCCCACACCCCTGCCCCCCGCCCAGTCCAGGAAATACTGATGCTGCTCAAGCATTATGGTTTTAGTGCTTTTTTGTTGAAATCAAGCCTTTAGGTGAAGTTTTGAGAAGTAGAAAGTAAAAGCATTCATCTCTTAGTTGTGACTGACTCTTTGCAACCACAAGGACCATAGCCCACCAGGCTCCTCTGTCCATATAATTCTCCAGGCAAGGATACTGGAGTGGATACTGGAGTGCCATGCTCTCCTCCAGGGGGATCTTCCTGATCCAGGGATCAAACCCAGGCCTCTCGCATTACAGGCAGATTCTTTACCATCTGAGCCACCAGGGAAGCACTTTTTCCTTTAAGCCTGACCAGGGAAGGAGAATGACCACTCCTGAGGCCCCAGTTCCAGGATCCAGGCTATAGATACCACAGCACAGAGAAGCCAGCTGCACAAGCCCCTGTGTGGTGGGGCTGAGTTGAACAGACCTGCTGTGGAGAGCAGGAACTGGAAGTCAGAGAGACACAGGACTGAAATACACTTCACCAGAACTCAGCAGTATTGTTATTAATCTAAGTGCTTTTATTCTTGTTGAAAATGAAAAACTGTTCCTTCCAAAAACATCTCCTGGTGCCAAGGGACTCGAGTGTCTCAGCAAACTTCAAGCCTGAAGCTGTTAAAGGCAAAGATTGTTAAGTCAGTAGTAGTTGTTGTTTTTTAGTTGCTCAGTCATGTCTGACTNTATTCTTGTTGAAAATGAAAAACTGTTCCTTCCAAAAACATCTCCTGGTGCCAAGGGACTCGAGTGTCTCAGCAAACTTCAAGCCTGAAGCTGTTAAAGGCAAAGATTGTTAAGTCAGTAGTAGTTGTTGTTTTTTAGTTGCTCAGTCATGTCTGACTCTTTGCAACCCCATGGACTGCAACACACCAGGCTCCTCTGTCCTCCACCATCTCCTGAAGTTTGCTCAAATTCCTATCCTTGAGTTGGTAATGCTATCTAACCATCTCATCCTCTGCCGCCCCCTTCTCCTACTCTTAATCTTTCCTAGCATCAGTCTTTCCCAGTGCATCGGCTCTTCCCATTTAAGTGGCCAAAGTATTGGAGCTTCAGCATCAGTCCTTCTGGTGAATAGTCAGGGTTGATCTCCTTTAGGATTGACTGGTTTGATCTCCTTGTGATACAGGAGACTCTCAAGAGTCTCCTGCAGCATCACAATTCAAAAGCATCACTTCTTTGGCCTTCTTTATGGTCCAACTCTCACATCTGTACATAACTACTGGAGAAACCATAGCTTTGACTATGTGGACCTTTGTCAGCGAAGTGATATCTCTGCTTTTTTAATACATTGTCTAGGTTTGTTGTAGTTTTCCTTCCAAGGAGCAAGCATCTTTTAATTTCATGGCTGCAGTCAGCAGTGATTTTGGAGCCCAAGAAAATAAAGTCTGTCATTGCTTCCACTTTTTCCCATTCTATTTAAGTCAGGAGGGTTTCGTCCATTAAACCTGTCTGTTAAACCCCACAAGTGTTATGTACAGTTTTTTTTCTAGCAACTTATACTTAATTTCCTTTTTCTCCCTCTATTTTTTGGTCACACCATGTGGCGTGTGGGATCTTAGTTCTGCAACTGGGAATCAAACCCATGCCCCTTGCAGTGGAAGTGTGGCATCTTAGCCACTCGACTACCAGGGATGTCCCCGCATACAGTTTTAATGCTAACGTGAGTTAGGCAACAGCCCCAGAGTCTTCCCTGTCACCACCAAGCAGCTCATTAAATAGGAAAAAATTTGCTACAGAAAGTGACCTTAACCCCTGAAGGACAGGAGGCCTGCTTTGAGCAGTGGAGGCTGGGACTCATTATCGGTATAACTAAGATCATTTCTCAAGGGCCCATCTCCATGTGTGGAGTGAAGAAAAATGATTATTTTTTAACCTTTTCATTTAATATTTCTGTTAAAGCCGAAGTTGTGAACTCCTTGAAGACAGGTTCTTTATAATCACCACTATGGATCTTCCCTTGTCATTATATTTATATAAGATCTTGGCTCGACTGATTGTACATAACTTCTCCAAAATGTCTCATGTGTCTGGCTTCCAGTATTCCTCCTTGTTCTTATTAAAGAAGGGTGTGTTAACTCAGTTCAGATGGCTCACACTGAGGGCTTACCGTAACTTTCCACCATGCTTAAGTGCTTNCTTGAAGACAGGTTCTTTATAATCACCACTATGGATCTTCCCTTGTCATTATATTTATATAAGATCTTGGCTCGACTGATTGTACATAACTTCTCCAAAATGTCTCATGTGTCTGGCTTCCAGTATTCCTCCTTGTTCTTATTAAAGAAGGGTGTGTTAACTCAGTTCAGATGGCTCACACTGAGGGCTTACCGTAACTTTCCACCATGCTTAAGTGCTTGGACTCTAAAGGCAGACCACGTGAGTTAGAATCCTGACCCCGGGACGGGTAAATCAGCTATGTAACCTTGAGTGAATCACTAACCTATTCAGTCCTCAGTTTTCTCATCTATTAAATCGAGATAGTAAGAGTTTACCTTCTTTAATGTCATTGGGCGGATTAAACGAGATATTGCTTATAAAGGACAAGGCTTGTCATGCTGTGCTTGCAAAATGTTGGGTGATTAATCACTGTTATGACTAATCACCCTCATCATTACATACTCATTGCTGAGCTTAGGGCTATTACAAGGGTGAATGAGAGAGAACCATGTCTTCAGGAATCCTGCAGTTAGAGTTAATATTAATTCATTCATGTAACAAATATTTACTGAACTGGATGGCAGGTACTGTCCCAAGCCTTGGGGACATACTGCGCACTCTGCCCTAGGGAGACAGATCTTGTGGAACTTATATTAGTATTTTAAGGGCTACACACTCAGAACAGTATACACTCTAGGACATGGTAAGTGGTATATGAACAGTACTCGCAAAACATTCTATCAGATGAGGCTGTTCTAGCCCAGGAACCTGCAGTCAGTAGGTCCTCAAGCAACCAGAGTCACAGTGAAGGAAAAGCCAGAGGAAAACAGCCCAAGAGCAGGTGTGGAAAAGGCTGTTGCTGTCTGCACTCCCTGCAAAAGGTCAGAAGCCTCTCCTTTCTTTATCACAGTGGCTTTGGCTAGGACGCAGGCATTGGGTCACAGCAGGACTGCCTGCTGAAGCCAGACACCGACCTTCGCAGTGAACAAGTACTTTAATCACTAGCGTGTTCCACTAGCATGTTGACAGTGCAGTCGGGTTGAACTCAGGATCTGAACCACCTGCCAAGTGTCTGTACACTGAGATGCAGAGTGACAGGAAGTAGCATCTGGTGTCTTCTCACTCAGGACCAGATCAGATAAATGCCTCAATCTGATTTTTGGCCCCAGCCAATCTCCAGCAAGTTAGAAATGTGCCTGGAATTTATGAACATGGACCAGATACCTAATTGGGAGAAAACAAACTCTGAGGGTAGGAATTTGAAGCTGTTGCTTGATGGTTCTCAATCCATACCTGACATGATATTTACATATATCATTTTTACCTTAATCTGCCTCTCAGTTATTATATGGTTTGCATGTTCATTAGGCCCTTCTTTCCTTCCAGGGCTTTCAGCTATTCATCCATAAAGGGCTCTGAAATCTTTAGGAGAAAGTTACTTCCAAATATCTATAATAAGAAATGTTTATAATCATTCACACATACACAAATTGATACACATGCATTTATACATACAGACACGATCTCTCTGTTACGATAGTAATTGATACTATAGAAAATTTGAAAAATACAGAAGAGAGTAAAGATGAGAAATTATTATCCTGCTATACAGGTAAACACAATGCTTTCGTTTCCTTTCAGCCTTTTTTCATACGTTGATGATAGACATATTTGTGATGATGTTGTATATAACTTTTGATTCTAGATTTTTCAGTTAACATTATAGATAGATTAATCATTTCCTCATGACACTTAAAAATTCTCTATTAACCTCATTTCCAATGCCCATACATGCTGTAATTACTAAGCAGTAACCAAGGATTGAGCTCAGAGCTGTATAAATGACTGAAAGCAGGTGCCCTCTTAGGGTCTTCAGTTCAGAGCATCCCAGCCGTTTTAGGTGTGACTGCTGGCCTTGACCTAAATCTTTTCTGTTTCAGCACAAAAGGACAGCATCTCCAGGTACTTTGACCTTTTCTTCCCCCCACCCCGCCCTCACCTCCACCCCAGCTTCCAGAATCACTGAATAAATCCCGTGTTCCCTTTTACGCTGCTCAGCTCCGAGAGAAGCAGGCATATGTGGAGAAAGTCGAGAAGCTGCAGCAGGCCCTGACCCAGCTGCAGTCGGCGTGTGAGAAGCGTGAGCAGATGGAGCGGAGGCTGCGCACCTGGCTGGAGAGGGAGCTGGACGCCCTGAGGACCCAGCAGGTGAGGGGCGGGGTGGGGCGGGGTGGCACGTGCGTGGAGTGGGCCCATGCGTGAAGCGGGGCGCCTGCTGCCTGCAGGCTGCGCTCTGCGCTGGGAGCTCGGGGCTAGTGAGAGCATCTGTGCTCGGCGGTCCAGCCAGTGGAGCAATCAGTCCACTCCCTTGGAAGGACAGAGGTACTTACAGAAAGAAATAGGTGACCTCTGGGGGCTGAGCATGGGATAATGCAAGTATAGACTACTTCACAGAAGATGACTTTGAGTAGGACTCGGAGAGATGAGCTTGTTGGCCTGCAGGAAGCATCAGAGACTGAGGAGTTCAGTGCATAAATGAGAGGTGTGAGACACGCGGTGAGTCCAGGACAGCCGGGGCAGTGTGCCCAAGGAGCTGGCTGGTCAGGAGGCAACTGCCAGTTTGTGGAGGGCGTTTGCTCATGTTGGGAAAGTGGATCCCCCACCCCGTAGGATGGAGGGAGGAGCCCTCCAGTGGTGTCAGAGGAGGGGCTGGAGGGACAGGTGTCAAAGTCAGGAAGGCCAGCCTGAATGGCTCTTAATGTCTTCAAGGGGGTAGATATGGTGGGAGTCGGGGTGGGGGTGACCTAGAATGGGGGTGAAATAAGGAGGACATGACCATCAGTGAGTTTTCAGAGGTAAAGGACAGAAGGAGTCAGGACTATCCCGAAAAGCTAGTATTGGCCATAGGCGCTTAGTCCTTCTGCCGCTCCCTGTTTCTCCTGGTAACAGCTGTTCCTGTAATGCAGCTATGAAGAAGCTCAGATGAAAACACCCAGGGTCCAGCCCAGGGTCCATGTGGGCCTCGACAAGGGCAGACCTCCGCCAGCTGGGCCAGACCCCTTTACAGGCTGGTCAGGGGCTCCTGGCGTATCATCAGCCGGCGCTGTGGGCCCAGTCCTCTGTGCAGCTGGTGAAGGGTGTGCTGTAAGTTTGGAACCAGGGAAACACGAGACAAGGCTCCGTGGAATTGTCTAGTGGACAGCGCATAGTGGTTATGGTTGAAACACTTGAAAACGCTTGAACGCATATGCTCAGGCCAGTTCAGCCCTTTCTTGTGGCAGCGCACACAGCTCCCTCTGCGCATGAATACTTGGCTGGAGACGGAGGTGTTGGCAAGATTGCCCGGAAAATTCAGGAGCCCACCCAGGCCCCCACCAACTTGGCTTCTTAGGAAGAAGTGAGTCTGTCTCCGATCTGCCTAACCTGTGCCACATTCCTCAGCATTTCAGGTCCACCCTTCGGCTGTCTCTGTTGCTCGGTTATTGAGATCTTAAGCTTCCCAGCTGAAGGGTAGGCTCTCTGCTCCCAGGCTCTCTGGTACTGCGCTGGCACCTGGTGGGTATTTATGAGTTTCTGGCTGACAGAATAGGCACATCTCAGTACTTGGAGCAAAAAAGAATGTTCCTCTCCAGTTAATGTGCCACCCACCCCGTACAGTTAAATCACTTATCCCTGGATCTTCTATTTTGAGTGTCGTGAAACCAGACTCTTCACTTCAGCTCCTCTGTATATTCCCAACCATCCCTCCCCCACTGATTACTCTTGGGATTTTTGTCAGTGGTATTGCTGTTATAGACTACTCTAGTGAGCTGCCTTTTTACGTGTCTCCTTGCTAAAGAATGTGAGAGTTTCCCAAGAGGATATACCTAAAAGTGGAATCTCTGGATAGCGAATGCATATGCTAAACATCGCTAGATATTGCCAAATCGCTCTACAAAGTAAATGTACCAATTTCTTATCTGAAATGTATAAGAATATCTTCCTGTACGTTATCAACAACATTTAGTTTTGTACGATGTCTTTTTCTTAAAAAAAATAAAAAGGAAAGAAAGAAGCCAGACTCAACTCCATTATCCTTGTTATATATCCAGAAGAAATGTGAAGTTAACATTATTTGGAAAATATCTCTATTGCCACAGAGGCCCGTTCCCATATGCACACTTAGACCCTTGCACGCTCACATCCGTTTTTTCCTTAGACCAGCAAACACAATGTTCCTGCTGTACATAAACTCAGCTGCCAGGGGAAGTAGTTAGGCTACGTGGCGAGGACAGAGGGATTCCTGGGTGGTGCTAGTAGTAAAGAACCCACCTGCCAACGCAGGAGATGTTAGAGATGCAGGTTCCATCCCTGGGTCGGGAAGATCCCCTGGAGGAGGGCATGGCAACCCACTCCAGTATTCTTGCCCGGAGAATCCCAAAGACAGAGGAGCCTGGTGGGTCCAGTGGGTTGCAGAGAGTCAGACATGACTGAAGCGACTTAGCTTTGCACACACGCACTGGGAGGACGGATGTTTCAGAATGAGGACTCTGAGTATTACGCAGCTTATAGTTTGGACTTGTCTTTGGAGGGGATAGCAGACCCTAGCTGTGTGTGGCTGACATGAGACCAGAGAAAGGGGAGACAATCTTTAAACAGAATTGCCCAGCATTTCTTTACATTAATATTACAGGATTTTTTGTTGTTTTTTAATGAGAGTGTTAATCTCTCTCCTCTGTTATGAAAGGCATTTGAGGGTTTCCCTACTCATTAAAAAGATAAATTTTTTTTTTCCTTTAATGCTTCATTTTCTCATTTTACCAGTGAGCATACTCCCTAGTGGCTCAGACAGTAAAGAATCTGCCTGCAATGCAGGAGACCCAGGTTCAATCCCTGGGTCAGGAGATCCCCTGGAGAAGGGAATGGCAACCCACTCCAGTATTCTTGCCTGGAGAATCCAATGGACAGAGAAGCCTGATAGGCTACAGTCCATGGAGTCGCAAAGAGTTGGACACGACTTACCAACTAACACTTCACATACGTTATTCTTTAACCAGAAAAGGCAAGAATGTTGTCACAAAGAAATCCACCAGAACACCTTGGGGTTTTAATAGTTCCATGTGGCAGATACTATATAGATTGGTCCAATTCCTGCCTGGAATCTGTGAATAAGCGTGGCGATCACAGTTCTGTTGACCCTCAGCAGGGATGACCAGCATCCATTCTGGAGTGCGGGGTCACCCGAGGAACTCATACTCTGATCCGCTTCCTCCTCATTCACTGTGAGGAGCTCACGCATCTGCCTGCCTGGGATGTGGGCAGCCCACACTGCACCCTGCTGCTTCAGCCTAGTGCCACTCAAGTATTTATCTGACCCTATCAGAAGGCATACTGAGGTTACACAAAAGAAATAAAGCTCCCAGTCATCTCTCTCTTCAACAAAGCAGTAAGGTCAATTGCCCACCCTCCCCACAGAGTCATTCTGAAAGGACCATTGAGAGAACTTAGAGCACTTTTGAATCAACTACCCCGCAGAAGGGCTCTGCCTTTAGACACACGTCAAGACACTGCTGACTCTCTCCACCCAGCCCTCTAACAACACTGAGCCCCAGATGAGCTCCATTATCCCTGTGAGGTGCCCTGGAACCTTCCAGAAGGATGGTTAGACTGGAGGTGAGCAGAGTGGCATGGACTCGTAAATCAATTCAGAACATGGACTCTGAGGTTAGGCTGACCAGTGTTGAGTCCTGCCTTCTCCTATTGAAAAAGTAATCTGTCTAAGCCTTCACTTCCTTGTCTCTAAAATCTGCTGCTATCTGCCAAGTCGCTTCAGTCGTGTCCAACTCTGTGCGACCCCATAGATGGGGCACATAAATTATCTTACTATATACTTGTAATTAACAAATAAGAGAATCTGCACAAAATCCTTACAGTGATTGACACATAGCAACTGATGAAGGAAGAATAACTGTCATTGCTGTTTTTTCTCATCATCACCTTCAGAGTTGTTTGATCGAATTACTCCAACTTTTCCAATGCCACTGAAATAAAAGGTGACAAATGTGGCTGGACTGAGAAGAGGGAAGAGGAAGATAGGTCAAGACGCTAGGACCAGCAGGAAATAGCAGTTCTCCACGAACAGATTCTATTTTTAGAAGTCATCTCCCTCTACTTTGGGAGGCGAAGTGTAGTACTCAAGCATCATTAGAAGTTGGGAGAAAGTGAAATAGAGTAACGGTAAAAAGGGAAGGGAAATTAAAATTTTTAGAACTCACAGTCTTCTCTTGAACAGAGCTCAGGTGGTCTTAGGAGGTAGAAGAGAGAAGGGGAAATATTCTTTTTTGTAAAAAAAATGTACTGACTTATTTTTGCTTTGGTTACACTGGATCTTCATTGCAGTGCACAGACTTTCTCTAGTTGCAATGAGTGAGGGCCACTCTTGGTTGCAGTGCGTGGGCTTCTCATTGGGATGGCTTCTCTTGTTGCACAGCACAGGCTCTACGCACGTGGTCGTCAGTAGCTGCAGCACGTGGGGTCGGTAGCTGTGGCTCTCAGGCTCTCGAGCACAGACTCAGTCATTGTAGTGCACTGGATTAGTTGCTCCACGCCGTGTGGAATTTCCCAGGACCAGGGATTGAACCCGTGTCCCCTGCATTGGCAGGCAGATTCCTATCCACTGCACCACCAGGGAAGTCTAGGGGAAATATCCTTGAAGAGCAAAATGAGGTCCAGGGCAGCTGAGAGACCCGTTCAAGGTCAAGGAGCTAATTAGGGCATTTCTCTCAGGTGAACACATGGAGGGCAAAGATTTTTCTCTGCACTGTTCCTTGTGGTACCCCGGTACAGAGTGCATGCTTAGTAAATATTTGGTGACTAGCTGAACAGGCAGCAGAAGCTGGCCTGCCTGACTCTTCGTATGTTTTTCTGGCCAGCATACTTACCCATAGATTGTGCTATCTCTGAACACTTGAGTGTTGAAATGCATGTATTTGCTCAAATAGCTCTTATCCCGAGCAGGTCACCAGCCTGAGATGCAACACAGGGGATTTGGACAGAAACTAAGAGGTGGCTTTCTTATGGACCGAGATGGAGAGAAGGGGCTGGGAAATAAGCTTGACTTGCATCAGAGGTTTTCTGGTAGCACTTTGTTTAGCCCCTTAAAGTGTATTAAGTGCTTTCATAGTTGTCCTGTTTGATTACCCGGCTTCCACGTGGGGTTGGTGTTAATTTCTGTTTCCCAGATGACAGTAGTGAGGCTGGGCAAGCATGCCCTCAAGGCAGGGGTCCCCAGCCACTGGGATCTAATGCCTGATAATCTGAGGTGGAACTGATGTAATAATAATAGAAATAAAGTGCACAATAAATTAATGTGCTTGAATCACCCCGAAATCATCTTCCCCCTGCCCCACCCCCAGTCTGTGGATGTCCTCCAGGAAACCAGTCTTCAAGCCAAAAATGTGGAGAGCCGCTGCCGTAGGGCACCTCACTCCCACTTCCTGTGCCTCCCTTCTGACTCCCAGCCTCCGGGAAAGCAAACAGCTGAATCATTTCCTTGAACTCTGGAGAAAATGCCCTAGACCCAGAGGCCCAGTCTTCTTTCTTGTTCTTACTCTTGGGATAAATCAACTGGGAGACACTGGACAAAGGCACTTCCTGACAGGTGAAGCTGAATGTAGCCAGACTTCTGGTTTAAATCCTGAACCTGCTTAAGAATAGCCTTAGAGACACAGAACAATGCATTCAAGCTTCCTCAAGAGCTTAGTTTTCCCGTCTGCAAAATTGGGATCACATTGTGCATGTGGTAGAGTTCCAGGAGAATTAAATGAGCTAAGGAACCGGACACAGGGGTTGACAGTGTGGGGATCCACCTGTTAGGGTCACTTGTGCTGGAGAGGAGGCAAGGGCATGCGGATGCGTGAGAAACGTGCAGCAGGACCGGCATGAGCCGTGCGCGCTCTCTGGGGGAGCTCTGCCCACGTGCCGTCTCTCCTTTGCAGCCCGGTTCAGCATCAAGGTGTTATTTCTTCCGCTTCTCCAGAAACACGGCAACAGCCAGCCCGCCAGCCTACCGGAGTACAATGCTCCGGCGCTCATGGAACTCGTGAGGGAGAAGGAGGAGCGCATCCTGGCGCTGGAGGCTGACATGACTAAGTGGGAGCAGAAGTACGTGGAGGAGAGCGCCATCCGCCACTTCGCCCTGAGTGCCGCGGCCACCGCCGCCGCGGAGAGGTGAGGCCCGGGCACCGCGCGGCTCAGAAAACAGCAGTGGAAAGCAGCTCAGGGTGTCCCGAGGGGTTCACGGGTGCATCCCAGGGTGTGAGAGCGGTGAAAAATAATTTCAAAGTGGCTGTAGTGCTAGTTGGAGAGCAAGGTGTGTAAGATTTCTGGAGAATAATTTCGGTAATCTATCCCTCTTCTTTGGAGGACTCATTGGAAAAGACCCTGATGCTGGGAAAGAGTGAGGGCAGGAGGAAGGGACGACAGAGGATGAGATGGCTGGATGGCATCATTGACTCAGTGGACATGAGTTTGAGTAAACTCCGGGAATTGGTGATGGTTAGGGAAGCATGCCTGCTGTGGACAAATGGGGTCACAAAGAGTTGGACAGGATCTAGCAACTGAACACACCACCTCTGCTTTGGTTCCACAATTCTGGTTCTCAACGTTTCTTTTAAGGAAATCATTACATAAGTGCCTGAAGACTTATGTCCAAGGACGTTCATCTCAGTGTGGTTGAGAACATCAATACATTTAAAACAGAGTAGAGCCCAACAAGTGGAAGTCAGTCAATACTTTAAAGTCCATCTGTTCAGCACTGTACTATGGGGCCTTTCAGAAGAATGCTGGAAAAGTATACTTTATGCTCTTTTTAACAGTGAGTGTGTTTCATGCACAAGAACATGCAATCCTCATAACAGCCCTGAGAGTGAGGACTATTATTATCCTTATTATGCAGGTGAAGAATTGGGGTTTAGAGAGACAGTGGTAGTAAGTGGTGGTACCACCTACCAAATTGAAATTTGCCTNCAGAAGAAATGTGAAGTTAACATTATTTGGAAAATATCTCTATTGCCACAGAGGCCCGTTCCCATATGCACACTTAGACCCTTGCACGCTCACATCCGTTTTTTCCTTAGACCAGCAAACACAATGTTCCTGCTGTACATAAACTCAGCTTCCAGGGGAGGTAGTTAGGCTACGTGGCGAGGACAGAGGGATTCCTGGGTGGTGCTAGTAGTAAAGAACCCACCTGCCAACGCAGGAGATGTTAGAGATGCAGGTTCCATCCCTGGGTCGGGAAGATCCCCTGGAGGAGGGCATGGCAACCCACTCCAGTATTCTTGCCCGGAGAATCCCAAAGACAGAGGAGCCTGGTGGGTCCAGTGGGTTGCAGAGAGTCAGACATGACTGAAGCGACTTAGCTTTGCACACACGCACTGGGAGGACGGATGTTTCAGAATGAGGACTCTGAGTATTACGCAGCTTATAGTTTGGACTTGTCTTTGGAGGGGATAGCAGACCCTAGCTGTGTGTGGCTGACATGAGACCAGAGAAAGGGGAGACAATCTTTAAACAGAATTGCCCAGCATTTCTTTACATTAATATTACAGGATTTTTTGTTGTTTTTTAATGAGAGTGTTAATCTGTCTCCTCTGTTATGAAAGGCACTTGAGGGTTTCGCTACTTTTCCCTACTCATTAAAAAGATAAGTTTTTTTTTCCTTTAATGCCTCATTTTCTCATTTTACCAGTGAGCATACTCCCTAGTGGCTCAGACAGTAAAGAATCTGCCTGCAATGCAGGAGACGCAGGTTCAATCCCTGGGTCAGGAAGATCCCCTGGAGAAGGGAATGGCAACCCACTCCAGTATTCTTGCCTGGAGAATCCAATGGACAGAGAAGCCTGGCAGGCTACAGTCCATGGAGTCGCAAAGAGTCGGACACGACTTACCAACTAACACTTCACATACGTTATTCTATAGCCAGAAAAGGCAAAAATGTTGTCACAAAGAAATCCACCAGAACACCTTGGGGTTTTAATAGTTCCATGTGGCAGATACTATATAGATTGGTCCGATTCCTGCCTGGAGTCTGTGAATAAGCGTGGCGATCACAGTTCTATTGACCCTCAGCAGGGATGACCAGCATCCACTCTGGAATGCGGGGTCGCCCGAGAAACTCATACTCTGATCCGCTTCCTCCTCATTCACTGTGAGGAGCTCACGCATCTGCCCGCCTGGGATGTGGGCAGCCCACATTGCACCCTGCTGCTTCAGCCTAGTGCCACTCACGTATTTATCTGACCCTTTCAGAAGGCTTACTGACGTTACACAAAAGAAATGAAGCTCCCGGTCATCTCTCTCTGCAACAAAGCAGTAAGGTCAATTGCCCACCCTCCCCACAGAGTCATTCTGAAAGGACCATTGAGAGAACTTAGAGCACTTCTGAATCAACTACCCCGCAGAAGGGCCCTGCCTTTAGACACATGTCAAGACACTGCTGACTCTCTGCACCCAGCTCTCTAACAACACTGAGCCCCAGATGAGCTCCGTTATCCCTGCAAGGTGCCCTGGAACCTTCCAGAAGGATGGCTAGACTGGAGGTGAGCAGAGTGGCATGGACTCGTAAATCAATTCAGAACATGGACTCTGAGGTTAGGCTGACCAGTGTTGAGTCCTGCCTTCTCCTATTGAAAAAGTAATCTGTCTAAGCCTTCACTTCCTTGTCTCTAAAATCTGCTGCTATCTGCCAAGTCGCTTCANGAGAGTCGCCCGCAAGCTCTGGCCTCTGGCCTGAATCCTGGGCCGGGGCCTCTGCACCGCAGGGAATAGTAGCGAGGCCTTTGAGATTGCCTGGGCTCATCGTAGTCAGGAGGCAGGTCCCAAATGAGAAATAAACCCAGAACCCTGAAATGCCCTTCTTAAAATATAGAGTTCAGTGATGATGAAACAGGAGCTTTTGCTGTCCCGCTGTTTCCGGTGCCCTTTTAGCAGGCACCGCCCTGTCTCCCACATGCTCCCTTTAGCTGCTGCATTCCTGGCAGGCAGCTCTCTTGGCTGGCCTGTCTCCGCCGAACTCTCCCCTTATGGAGCCCCAGAAGGAGACCCTCCCCGTCTGATATGGCTTTCTGTCAACCGGTGACTCTTCCCAAGGAACTCATGTGAAAACAGAGTATAGGGCTCGCAGACTGTGTAGTTGGGCAATTAGGAGTAAAATAAAGTGAATCTACCCACCGCAGGAGGTAGCTAGAGTTTATCAGCAGCACGCCAAATCCTGGGGCTTCCCAGGTGGCTCTGTGGGAAAGAATCCACCCACCAGTGCAGGAGACGAGGGTTCAATCCCTGGATCGGGATGATCCCCTGAAGAAAGAAATGGCAACCCACTCCAGTTTTCTGGCCTGGAGAATCCCATGGACAGAGGAGCCTGGGGGGGGCTACAGTCCATGAAGCTGCAAAAGAGGACGATACGACTGAACACACATAATGTGACTCTTAGTCCTTGTGTTGGAAACATACTGCAGAGCTTAAATCCTGATTGGTTTCAGCCCTCTGATTGAGGGAGGGAGGTTCTGACATTTACTGAGTTGGCTTTGGAACATTGCTTCTCCTTAGGAACCTCCGAGGGAGCTGGATGCATCTTCGCCCTAGAGTTTCCAATGAGGAAATGCTTACGAGAAGCATGGTGCATGCCCAGATGCAAGTCCAGCCCGGGCAGACTTCTCTAAGTGCTCATCCTTCTTCCCTGAACTATGTCATGGCTGTTTACTTTAACTGGTCTTATTTTTGATGGTTTTCTGGATTTTGTTTTTAATAGTTCTAGAGAGAATTGGTAGGCAAATGGCTAGTCGGGGAGCGGGGGAAGCATTTTGGAGGCTCTTTCGGAAATGTATTTCCAGCGGGAGGCCTGTGTGGGTGGACAGACTGAATTCAAGCCTCTGGTCTCTTCGTAAGAACTTAATATAGAGCAGCTCGACTGTGTTTCGATGCAGGGACACCGAGGGGCCAGCACCAGGGACAAGGGGCCTGGTGGCTCCGATAGTAAAGAATCTGCCTGCAATGCAGGAGACCGGGATTCAATCCCCGGGTCAGAAAGATCCCCTGGAGAAGGAAATGGCAACCCACTCCAGTATTCTTACCTGAAAAATCCCAGGGACAGAGGAGGCTGGTGGGCTACAGCCCATGGGGTCGCAGAGTCGGACACGACTAAGCGACGTAACGCTTTCCCTTTCAGACGTGGTCAGAGGGCCCACTCTTAGGCCAGGATCTCACTATCTTGTCAGAGGGTCCTTAGCCCCCAGGACTCAGGGTCCAGAGATGCGGACCTAAAACTGAAGTACATTTGTATTCTGGCCAAATGAACTCATGGGCTGTTCCTGCTGGACGCCTCTGTGTGGGTTTCCCCAGACCTGGCGGTTTCCCTTCCCCCTCCTGCTGTGCTGGCTGTTGCATCCTCTCTTTCACCTCTGCTGGGAACGCAAGTCACCCAGGCCCCTCCCTCCCCCTGTTCCTGGCTACTCACTCCTCCTTCCCAGGTTGCCTCCCTGCTTTCACTCCCTCCATCCTCACAACCTTAGCTCAAGACCTCATCTCTCACTTGGACAACTGCAGGAGCCTCTGCTTCCCATCTCAGCCCACTCCATCCTTGACGGGGACACCAGAGAAACGAGGAATAGTTTCTCTGCACCCCATGCTCCTGTGACCTGGAGAAGGGCATGGCAACCCACTGCAGTATTCTTGCCTGGAGAGTCCCATGGACAGAGGAGCCTGGCAGGCTACAGTCCATAGGTCGCAGAGTCAGACACCACTGAAGCGACTGAGCACACGTGCTCCTGTGAACCACTCCTACCTTAGGGCGTTGAATTCTTATGGTCACTCTGGGGCTGGCACTATTACTAGATCCTCATTTTATTGGAGGTAAAACTAAGAGGCAGAGAACTAAATCTCTTGCCCCAAATTCTAGAGTTTGTGAGTGGCACGTTGTTTAGGCGCTAAGCCATGTCCGATTCTTTTGCGACCCCATGGACTGTACAGCCTGCCATTCTCCTCTGGCTGTGGGATTCTCCCAGCCACTGTCTGCTCAAAGTGGGTTGCCATTTCTTCCTCCAGGGGATCTTCCTGACCCAGGGATCGAACCCTCGTCTCCTGCATCTCCAGGACTGGCAGGCAGTTTCTTTACCTCTGAGCTGCCTGGTGTGCCACCCAGTATCCAGAGTAGATGCTAATTAAAATTTCAACCACATATGAGTTCTCCCGAGCTGCTGCTTTCATATCTTCAAGGATAGTTTTCAGGGAGACCAGAAGACGGAAGCTAGAGTAAAATCATGCTGAAAAAAAAAAAGCACATTAATTACAAAAACAATCCCATAAGGAAGTGCACAAAATAGAAGCTACCTCCCCCTCTAAACGCCTCTAAGTCACCACTGGGGACAGTTGTGTTCAGCCAAATAAGTAGGGGTACAGATACATGTGAATAAGTATTAATTTTAAAATTACAATCATGCTAGTTCACACAATGTGTTTTATCCACTCAGTAACAGATCACAGGCAGATTTCTCTACCAGTGTATATACGCCTGTCTTCTTATCTTTGGTGGCTGCGTAGTGTTTTGTATGGAAGAGGGGAGATGATTGACGTTCTATGTTGTTGCCTCTCCCCCAGCTACCCCATAGCGTTTTCCCAGCCGTTGACAGACAGCTAAGAGCTAAGAAACAGTCCCAAACTTGCAGTATGAGTCAGGCTTGGCCAAACGCTGCACCCGAGTTCCTCCAAGGCCTCGTGACATTTCCTTGTGCCCATTCAAGCCCCAATTGGTGATTCCTGTCATGGTGACATTGGGATCCCCAGGACTTGATAGCACCATGGCCCCAGCTGATGGCTCAGGCCTGGCCTGGCCTGGCCTGCTCTATGTCTATCCAGAAAACCTGCCAGCTCTGACAGGCTCATTTTCCAGCCAGTGTCCTAGCCGTTGGCCCCGAGAAAAACATTTTCCTGGCGTAACCCAGCTCAACAGGAGCCCAGTCTGACTTTGTCCAGTGATGTTGATGACATTGATCCCTGTCTTGTCCCTGGCGCTTTCATTTTGTAAAGCGTCTATCAGAGTTTTCAAATATTTAGATTTAGGAATATCCTGTAAACAGAAGCCCAGTTCAGGATTCACTTACCATGTTGTGTATGCATGTGTGTGCGTGTTCAGTTGCTCAGTCACATCTGACTGCAACCCCACAGACTAGAGCCCGCCAGACTGCTTTTGTGCATGGAATTTTCCAGGCAAGAATATTGGGATAGGTTGGCATTTCCTCCTCCAGATGATCTTCCCAACCAAGGACTGAACCCACGTCTTCTGTGTCTCCTGCACTGGCGGGCGGATTCTTTACCACGGCACCACCAGGGAACCGCTCACTTAATCATGCTACTACTGAAAATTAATTAGGCACCTAGCACGTCTCAGATCCTGAGGGGAAGCCAGGGGTAGAGATTGCTCTAGTGATTCCTCTCCTGAAAGAAGAGGAGGGGGACAGGTGAGCTGACCACCTTCTCTGGGCGAGCATTTTATATCAGTCACTGCACTGGGACCTCAGAATAGCAAGTACGGGGGAATTCAGAGAGCGTCTGCAAGTAACCAGGGTCCACACTTACCCAGATAAGTGTCAGGGTGGCATTTGAGCCTAGGCTTGGGTGCCTACAAGTCAAGATCTTCCCATTATATCGGGCAACCTCTGCCTTTAAGTCTAATTGAAATCACGGATACAAGAAATACATTGCTCCCTGCTCATCCTTGTTGGGGTGTGTAAACCAGCTTTCTTGGACAGACCTGTTAAGACCCCATCAGCCTTGGCAATTGGGAAGCAAGGATTTGGCTGATTTTCCAGACAGCTACTGCCATCCCCAGCTGGGGCTGCATCTTTTCCCTCTTCTATTTTTTGGGGGGTGGGGAATAAATTTTAAATTTTATGTTGGGTATAGTTGATTTACATATAGCTGTGTTAGTTTCAGGTGTACAGCTAAGTAATTCAGGTATACGTATACATATCCCCATTGTTCAGATTCTCTTTCTCTTTCCCCTTCTGCTGTGTCTGCAAGCTCCACGGCCACCAGCAAGGCCCATCAGCTGTCCTGGGCCAGCCTCTGCAGGAGAGCCACCGAGGGGGTAGGAGCCAGGAGAGCCACGGAGGGGGCGGAGCCGGGACAGCCACGGAGGGGGAGGGGCTGGGAGAGCCACTGAACAGGAGGGCAAGAGGGCCATGGAGGGGGCGGAGCCAGGAGAGCCACGGAGGGGGCGGAGCCGGGACAGCCACGGAGCAGGAGGGACTGGGAAGGCCATGGAGAGGGAGGAGCCAGGAGAGCCACGGAGAGGGAGGGGCTGGGAGAGCCACGGAGCAGGAGGGACCGAGAGGGCCATGGAGGGGGCAGAGCCAGGAGAGCCACCAAGGGGCAGGAGCCAGGCATGCTCCCTGCCCTCCCTTCTCACTGGCCTATTTACTTTCTCAATTTCATTTTACCTGGAAGGGAGGTAGTTGGAGCCAATAGCCATAAGCAGTGTCTTTATTTAAAATTAAAAAAAAAAAAAAAAATGTTTGGAAATTCCCTGGCAGTTCAGTGGTTGGAATTCCATGTTTTCATTGCCAGGGGTCTGAGTTTGATCCTAGCTGGGAAACTAAACTCCCACATTTAGCCATGCACTGCTGCCAAATAATAATAATTTTAAAATTATGTCAATAATTTTTATCTTAAAAAAATACAAAATTCCCTTTCCCATTTCTTCCTGCTGTCTGATCACTGCTCCCCTTTCCCATTGGATTCATGAACTCAGGCTGTCTCGGCAGTGCAACTGACGTCATACCTCGGTAATAAACACAGCGAAAGGGCAGAGCCACTGTCTGCTCAGTCCTCTGTGCCTCTAAGTCAGGGCCATCACAGTGAGCTGGAGGGGAGCCCTTTGCATTAGAGCTTCTGGTAACAAACACCACCCACCTCTGCTTTCTGTAGAGTAATACCAGACAGCCAATGCAGAGAAGGCAGTGGCACCCCACTCCAGTACTCTTGCCTGGAAAATCCCATGGATGGAGGAGCCTGGTNCTTCTAGATGTTCAAGCTGGATTTAGAAAAGGCAGAGGATCCAGAGATCAAATTGCCAACATCTGTTGGGTCATCAAAAAAGCAAGAAAGTTCCAGAAAAACATCTATTTTTGCTTCATTGACTACGCCAAAGCCTTTGACTGTGTGGATCACAGCAAACTAAAAAATTCTTCAAGAGATGAGAATACCAGACTACCTTACCTGCCTCCTGAGAAATCTGTATGCAGGTCAAGAAGAAACAGAACCGGACATAACATAACGGACTGGTTCCAAACTGGGAAAGGAGTATGTCAAGGCTGTATATTGTCACCCTGCTTATTTAACTTATATGCAGAATACATCATGCGAAATGCCAGACTGGATGAAGCACAGGTTGGAATCAAGATTGCTGGGCTGTCTCTTATACACATCTGGAGCCCTTTGCATTAGAGCTTCTGGTAACAAACACCACCCACCTCTGCTTTCTGTAGAGTAATACCAGACAGCCAATGCAGAGAAGGCAGTGGCACCCCACTCCAGTACTCTTGCCTGGAAAATCCCATGGATGGAGGAGCCTGGTAGGCTGCAGTCCATGGAGTCGCGAAGAGTCGTACACGACTGAGCGATTTCCCTTTCACTTTTCACTTTCATGCATTGGAGAAGGAAATGAAAACCCACTCCAGTGTTCTTGCCTGGAGAATCCCAGGGACGGGGGAGCCTGGTGGGCTGGCGTCTATGGGGTCGCACAGAGTCAGAAACGACTGAAGCGACTTAGCAGCAGCAGCAGGGATGGCTATGTGATTCCTTGTTACACAGCTGGGAGAATGAGAACAGAACTGGGGCACTTTCCCAAAGCCATGGTGAAGTGCCAGCTGAGCCAGATTAGAACTGGGCCCTCCCGCAGCCCTTTTAGTGCTTTTTGGAGCATACGGAGCCATCTGTGCTGATGCTGTGTGGGCATCACCAGATCTTTTCAGAGCCCTGCACCCTTTCCTGCCTGGGAAGCAGTGAATGGAGAAGTGATGGGTGTGGAGTGGATCGATCAGGGCCTCACCCAAGAAGAGCTTCACATCTAACTCATGTGTCTAAAGAGCCAAGAGATTTCACAGAGACATCCTTCCAGACTCGGAGGCTGGGATTTCTCCCAGTGTCAGATCCAGGAGACTGGGGTCCAGGATCGTGGGAACACAGAAGACAATGCTTGAGGACTCTTCCTTTGACAGCCTCAAAACCTATGACCTTATAGCAGAGCTGAGATGAGCACGACCCTGCAGCAAGACAGCATGTGCAAACAGATAAGGGGCCTCTCCCAGGGATGAGAGAGCTGATGGCAGATGCAGGGCCCCTTTGTGTTTGAGAAACAGAGTTGGAGCGGCACCTCCCATGACAGTCTGGCAGGGACCACATGTAACAGACCGAGTCCCAAATCATCACAACAGCTCGTGATTTGGGACTTCTCTGGTGGGCCAGTGGTTAAGAATCCACTTTGCAATGCAGGGGACACAGATTCGATCCCTGGTCAGGGAACTAGGACCCTACATGCCACAGAGCAACTAAGCCCGTGCACCACAACCAGAGAATCTGCACGCCACGATGAAAGACCACACGACACAACACAGATCCCGCGTGCAATGACTAAGACTCAATGCAGCCAAATAAGCTAATTGCAAAAAACAAAGCCAAAAAACACCTAGTTTATAGTGTTTAAAAAAAGATAAACTTTAATGATTCATACTGAGAAGCACACTTAAACAGTATAGACCCAACAGAAGCAGAAAATATTAAGAAAAGGTGGCAAGAATACATAGATGAACTATACAAAAAAGATCTTAGTGACCCAGATAACCATGATGGTGTGATCACTCACCAAGAGCCAGACATCCGGGAGTCCAAAGTTAAGTGGGCCTTAGAAAGCATCACTACAAACAAAGCTAGAGGAGGTGATGGAATTCCAGCTGAGCTATTTCAAATCCTAAAAGATGATGCTGTGAAAGTGCTGCACTCAATATGCCAGCAAATTTGGAAAACTCAGCAATGGCCACAGGACTGGAAAAGATCAGTTTCCACTCCAGTCCCAAAGAAAGGCAGTGTCAAAGAATGCTCAAACTGCACAATTGCACTCATCTCACACACTAGCAAGTAATGTTCAAAATTGTCCAAGCCAGGCTTCAACAGTACTTGAGCTGAGAACTTCTAGATGTTCAAGCTGGATTTAGAAAAGGCAGAGGATCCAGAGATCAAATTGCCAACATCTGTTGGGTCATCAAAAAAGCAAGAAAGTTCCAGAAAAACATCTATTTTTGCTTCATTGACTACGCCAAAGCCTTTGACTGTGTGGATCACAGCAAACTAAAAAATTCTTCAAGAGATGAGAATACCAGACTACCTTACCTGCCTCCTGAGAAATCTGTATGCAGGTCAAGAAGAAACAGAACCGGACATAACATAACGGACTGGTTCCAAACTGGGAAAGGAGTATGTCAAGGCTGTATATTGTCAC
>SJYA01002097.1:156721-191927 GCA_006410615.1 Neotragus moschatus
ATTGCACTCATCTCACACACTAGCAAGTAATGTTCAAAATTGTCCAAGCCAGGCTTCAACAGTACTTGAGCTGAGAACTTCTAGATGTTCAAGCTGGATTTAGAAAAGGCAGAGGATCCAGAGATCAAATTGCC
Organism: Neotragus moschatus; assembly: GCA_006410615.1. Taxonomy (NCBI): domain Eukaryota; kingdom Metazoa; phylum Chordata; class Mammalia; order Artiodactyla; family Bovidae; genus Neotragus; species Neotragus moschatus. The sequence continues at coordinate 156,856 of SJYA01002097.1, forward strand.
AACATCTGTTGGGTCATCAAAAAAGCAAGAAAGTTCCAGAAAAACATCTATTTTTGCTTCATTGACTACGCCAAAGCCTTTGACTGTGTGGATCACAGCAAACTAAAAAATTCTTCAAGAGATGAGAATACCAGACTACCTTACCTGCCTCCTGAGAAATCTGTATGCAGGTCAAGAAGAAACAGAACCGGACATAACATAACGGACTGGTTCCAAACTGGGAAAGGAGTATGTCAAGGCTGTATATTGTCACCCTGCTTATTTAACTTATATGCAGAATACATCATGCGAAATGCCAGACTGGATGAAGCACAGGTTGGAATCAAGATTGCTGGGAGAAATATCAATAACTTCAGATATGCAGATGACCACCCTTATGGCAGAAAGCAAAGAGAAACTGAAGAGCCTCTTGATGAAAGTGAAAGAGAAGAGTTAAAAAGCTGACTTAAAACTCAACATTCAAAAAAATGAAGATCATGGCATCCAGTCCCATTGCTTCATGGCAAATAGGTGGGGAAACAGTGACAGACTTTATTTTCTTGGGCTCAAAAATCATTGTAGATGGTGACCGTAGCCACGAAATTAAAAGATGCTTACTTCTTGGAAGAAAATCTATGACCAACCTCGACAGCATGGTAAAAAGCAGAGACATTGCTTTGCTGACAAAGGTCCATCTAGTTGAGGCTATGGTTTTTCCAGTAGTCATGTATGGATGTGAGAGTTGGACCATAAAGAAAACTGAGTGCCAAAGAATTGATGCTTTTGAACTGTGGTGTTGGAGAAGACTCTTGAAAGTCCCTTGGACTGCAAGGAGATCCAACCAGTCCATCCTAAAGGAAATCAGTCCTGACTATTCATTGGAAGGACTGATGCTGAAGCTGAAGCTCCAACACTTTGGCGAAGAACTGACTCATTGGAAAAGACCTTGATGCTGGGGAAGATTGAAGACAGGAGGAGAAGGGAGTGACAGAGGATGAGATGGTTGGATGGCATCACCGACTCAATGGACATGAGTTTGAGCAAGCTCCCAGAGTTGGTGATGGACAGGGAAGCCTGGCATGCTGCAGTCCATGGGGTCACAAAGAGTGGGACATGACTGAGCGACTGAACTGCCCTGAACTGAACTGAACCCTTATTGCATTAGAGGAAGGATGCAAAGATAAACAAGATGCTATACCTGATCTCCACACTCCACACCCTGTGCTCATAGTCTGAGTGAAAAGACCAGAGGGAACCACAATACCATGTATAATAAACATTAAACTCATGGGTTATACAGGTTGTTCTGTTGGTCTGAAAGAGCAGGAAAACAGAAAGGCAGGTGGTGTGTGAGTGGAATGTGGATGAGTGAGAAAAATGAGACAAGGCTGAGGTCAGGGCAGAGGGGACAGTGGGCACAGAGGCCGGGTGTGCTCCGGACACCATGGCTCTGGGCTGCAGGGGCCAGTGGGCATGAGACAAGTGGTCTGCTGTGCCAAAGACACTGGTCTTGGTCCTGTGGTCATCGGTGTTGGGAGCTGGCAAAGGTATATACTGTGATTCCATCAATACCATGTTGTAGGAAAGTAACCAAGGGCTGCATTGAGTCTTCACAATGAAGAAGGGACAATAAAGACACTGGATGTTTCCATTTCTATGGCCATGTCACAATTACTCTCAAACTTAGTGGCATAAAACAATTGTTTATTTTGCTCAAAACTTTGCAATTTGGGCAGGACTTAGGGTGGGGGTGGGAATAGTTCTGCTTGGTTCTTCTTGGCTCAGCTGGGGTGGCTTAAAGGCATAGAGGCTACAAGAGTGGGGAGTCCGAGGCATCTCCCGCTGTGGTCTCTCCCAGGTCCTCTCCAGCATGCAGGACGGGTGGACCTCGGGGTGAATGGGCTTTTGACATAGTAGTTTTGAGTGCCAAATGCACATGAGAAGACAGTGCCAGAGAGAAGGCATTCTGCCTTTTATGACCTGGCCCCAGATGTTACACAGCATCTCCCTGCCACAACTATTTGTCGGGCATTTACCAGGACCTGCAGGGGTTCAAGGGCAGCTCGGGGGCAGGGCAGGGTAGACTTGATCTCTTCAAGTGGAAACGGCACGCTTCTAGAAGAGCACAGGTGCCTGGAGATCCATCTGTTACCATGACCCTTTTGGAAAACAAAGTCTGTCTCACTAGGCACCCGCCCGACCCAGTATCCCGAAGTTTTACATGTATTTTCTCATCTTCCTCTCCCCTCTACCTAAGAGGTAGGTATTATCTTGCCCATTTTATATATCAAGAAATTGAGGCCTGAAGATGTTAAGAGGTCTGCCCAAAATCACATACCAAGAAGGGACGGAGCTGGATTCTGTGTGCAAGTCTAATGACCCCAAGGCCCGGTGTGTGCTCCCTGCTACAGCTTCAGCCACGGAGAGGAGAGCATGGAGACAGCCTTCAGAGTCATTGTTCTGCTCCAGAATGCTTCCACCAGCGAGAAGGGCGGGTGACTGAGGAGCTGAATAGGACCAGCCGAATTCGGACCGTGTCTGCCTCGTGGGTGCCAGATGACAGGCGCTTCCGATGTCAGCAGGGCAGCCACCGAGGAGGCAGACCTGACCGTTGTCACTTTTCAAGGGCCAGGCATTGTGCCAAGTATTCTCTGTGCATTAACTAATTTAACATTCCCAGGTATTATTATTGTTGCTGTTGTTAGGTGTCAAGTCATTCATTAACGTTATGCAGAGAGGACACCACCCCCAAGGGACTTCCCACCTCCTTGGTATGAATCCCTTTGCCATCCAGCAACACGATGACATGAGTAAATAAAGCGATAGCCTCCCCTCTCAGTGGCACCATTGGCCATGGAGTGGTCAGGAAGGCCAGTCTCTGGAGTCAGATTGGTCGAGTGGAAACCAGCTCCACTGTTTACTAGCTGTGAGCCTGGGCCAGTCACTCAGCCTCTCAGTACCCCCAGCATCCTCACCTGTAACATGCGAATACAGTCTCTTTCTCACAGAGGTTCCCATCAGAAGTACAAGACACCCCTGGGTAGTACCTGGTGCAGACCTTGGCCAGGAGAAAGCACATGAGAGATGCCAGCTATTGTTCTTAGCATGCAGGCCGGTGCCAAGAGCTCCTTGGTGAGTTCTCATGGTCCAGGGTCATGCATTGTTTTCTGCAGGAGTCCAGGAAGCAACTGATTTTACTGGCCTTGTTGGGGTGGAGATGGAGTCAATCTGTCCAGCCACATGTAAGGGATAAGCCAACCAAAGAGCCAGCGGAGGAGGAGAGCAGTTTGGAGACGTGCAGCTTCATAGACGCTGGAAAGTGCAGAAAACTGGCCCCAAACACAGAGGCGTGACTGATGCCCTGAGTCAGGGCCCACACAACTGTATCCCCTATGGGCCAGAGGCCCTAGATTCAGGCTCCTGTGCTTTGGGTTAGCAAAAGAGCTACAGATGAAGCTACCAATAATTGTCAGCATCTTACCACCTGTCACCTCCATTCTTGGCCCAATCCACTTTTGCTTTTAAGGAGAAAGAAAGCTCTCTGGTGGTGAAGCACACAGTCCTCCCCAGCACTCTGCGGCAACCTTTTCAGCTCAAGCCAGGCCACAGTCCTTCTCTGCTGGCAGAGCTGGGGTCTGATGGATAGGTGCCCAGTGGTCTGGAAGCAGAATTGAGAGATCATAGCAGAGAGGAGAGGCTGCAAGCCTCCCGGCTGGGTTCCTGTCCTTTGTTCCTGCTGTCCCAGCCCCACTGCGCTCCTGTCCTTCCAGTGACTTGATGAGGTGCCCAAACATCTCTCCTCTTGCCCAAGCTGGTGACCTATGTCCCTCAAGTCACCCATCACTCAGGGTCCCAAACAAGGCAGGCACAGGAGGGCTCTGGATCAGCCCAGGCAGCTTGCCCCCCATCCCCACCTTGAGGGTAGAGAATCCAGAGCATGGTGTCCTTCCAAACACCTCAAAACCAGACCTCGGAGTGTCCTCATTGTGCACCCCCACTGTCAGACTTCTGACAGTTTCAAATGTGAGAGTGCTTCCCGTCTTTCTATGGTATCAACTCTGCAGGCTTTCTTGTCAGCTAAATCTGCCCTTTTCTCCTTTCCTTTTTGAAAAGCAAGAATCAACATTAAAGATTATAGCTATACCTTACATTTCCACCTTCTTGATGGCAGACACAGGCCCCCGAGAGTCCCAAGTCAAGAAACAATCCCTTCCACCCCACCGTGCGTTTCAAGTGGGAGTTTTACAAAACTTCTGTTTACACACAGCTTTCAAAAAGCACGTCAGTTTCATGTTCTCAAAATCTCCATCCCTCCCGTCTCTCACCTCCTTTGAAGTTGGCCAGCATCTCCCACAGGAGATCTGATTGTGAGCTTTCTGACATTTGTTTGCTTACTTGTTTTTATCTTTTATCTTTCCCACAAGAATTCCAGGCGGCTAGCAGCAAAGTACACACAGAGAATGGTTCATAAAACAAAAATAGGAGACCTTTGATGTTTGTGATTTCAAATCCCCAGTTTCAGCTCTTCTTTAATAATGCTGAAGATCAGTGACGTAAAATTTTGAAACCTCTTGAAAGTCGAGCCACTCAGTCTCAGACTTTCCTAGGAGACAGGACGGTCTGAACACTCCAGAATCAATAAAGGGTTGCAGGCTCACCCCATTCCCTCCCCAAGCCCAGCGGTACCAACTGGGACACAGCCAGCAGTGGGCCAGGGTGGCCAGCCTCCCAAGGCAACTCACTTGCCTCCTGAATCACGAGGCACTGTCCAAGACCGTGCTGATGCCAGAGGGGAAATTTGTGGGGAGGGGCAGACGCATCAGTACAATTTCTATGTGCTCTCCTGCCCCTAGTGTGTTTGATAATCAGATGCAACTTCAAGAATTTCTATAAACGCTGGAGAGGGTGTGGACATTCCCACTACTGGTAGGAATGTAAACTGGTGCAGCCACTATAGAAAACATTATGGAGGTTCCCTAAAAAATTAAAAAGAGAGCTACCACATGACACAGCAATGCCACTACTGGGCATATACCCTGAGAAAACCATAATTGAAAATGATGCATGTACCCTGATACTNAACGCTGGAGAGGATGTGGACATTCCCACTACTGGTAGGAATGTAAACTGGTGCAGCCACTATAGAAAACATTATGGAGGTTCCCTAAAAAATTAAAAAGAGAGCTACCACATGACACAGCAATGCCACTACTGGGCATATACCCTGAGAAAACCATAATTGAAAATGATGCATGTACCCTGATACTCATCACAGCACTATTTACATCAGGACAGGGAATCAACCTAGATGTCCACTGACAGATGAATGGATTAAGAAGATGTGGCATGTATATGCAATGAAGTATTAGCTATAACAAGGAATGAAATCAGTTCATTTGTTATGTGGATGGACCTAGAGTCTGTCATACAGAAGGAAGTAAGTCAGAAAAGGAAAAACAAACATCTGTATACATTGATGGATACATGTGGAATCTAGAAAAATGGTACTGATGAACCTATCCCCAGGGAGGAACAGAGACGCAGACATGGAGGACAAATATGAACACAGAGGAGAGGGGGAGGGTGGGGAAAAATGGGAGATTAAGGTTGACACACACACTGCGTGCGTGCTCAGTCGTGTCTGACTCTTTGCAACCCACCCAGCTCCTCTGTCCATGGGATTCTCCAGGCAAGAATACTAGATGGGGTTGCCATGCCCACTTTCAGGGGATTTTCAGACCCAGGGATTGAACCCGCGTCTCTTACATCTCCTGCATTGGCGGGCGGGTTCTTTACCACTGAGCCACTGGGGAAGCCTGACATATATCCACTACCATGTGTAAAATAGACAGCTAGTGGGACCCTGATATAAAGCACGGGGAGGTCAGTCCAGTGTCTGTGATGGCCTACATGGGTGGGAAGCGGGGAGGTGGGTGAGGGGTCCAAGAGGGAGGGGATATGTATACACATATAGCTGATTCCCTTCACTGTGCAGCAGAAAATAACACAATATTGTAAAGCAGTTCTGCTCCAATAAAAAATAAAACCACGCCAAACAAAAACTAAAAATAGAGCTATCATATTCATGGGGTCGCAAAGAGTTGGACACGACTGAGCAACTGAACTGAACTGAACTGAACTGATGCTGTATTGACAGATGAATGGGTCAATAAGATGTGGCACACACACACACACACACACACACACACACACACAGACAGTGGACTATTACTCAGCCATAAAAAAGAATGGGATAATACCATTTGTAGCAACATGGATAGACCTAGAGTTTATCATACTGATAAAATATCATATGATATCACCTTTATGTGGAATCTAAAAAAACACAAATGAACTTATTTACAAGACAGATACAAACTCAAGGATATAGAAACAAATTCATGGCTACCAAAGGGGAAAGTGGTGGGGAGTGAGATAAATTAGGCGTTTGGGATTAACAGATACAAAAGCAGACATTATTTTGCCGACTAAGGTCCGTCTAGTCAAGGCTATGGTTTTTCCTGTGGTCATGTATGGATGCGAGAGTTGGACTGTGAAGAAGGTTGAGCACAGAAGAATTGATGCTTTTGAACTGTGGTGTTGGAGAAGACTCTTTAGAGTCCCTTGGACTGCAAGAAGATCCAAACAGTCCATTCTGAAGGAGATCAGCCCTGGGATTTCTTTGGAAGGAATGATGCTAAAGCTGAAACTCCAGTACTTTGGCCACCTGATGTGAAGAGTTGACTCATTGGAAAAGAGTCTGATGCTGGAAGGGATTGGGGGCAGGAGGAGAAGGGGACGACAGAGGATGAGATGGCTGGATGGCATCACGGACTCGATGGGCGTGAGTCTGAGTGAACTCCGGGAGTTGGTGATGGACAGGGAGGCCTGGCGTGCTGCAGTTCATGGGGTTGCAAAGAGTCGGACACGACTGAGTGACTGAACTGAACTGAACTGAACCACTATATACAAAATAGATAAATAATAGGGATGTACTGTGTAGCACAGGGAATTGTATCCAATATCTTGTAATAACCTATAATGAAAACTCATCTGAAAAAGCATATATGTGTACATGTAAATATGGAGAGAATTGCTTTACTGTATACTTAAAGCTAACATGATATTGTAAATCAAATGTATTTCAATGAAAAATTAACAATAAAAGAATTATAAAATCACAAATCTCCATAGTCCTTCCTCCCAAAGAGAAGGCTCCCAAACCTCCCATCTGGGTCTGGGATCTTGCCCCACTTCCCAGGTAATAAGCTAGCCTGTTACTGTTCCACGGAGCCTGGCAAAAGGCATGACACCCCTGAGTCAGAGACAAATGACAGCTATTCACAGCACAGAAAGCAGCGTGAGCATCACACTGGCATTTCCCACGACATCACACAGGACCATGCAGCTGGGCCCAGGTGGATGCTGGCCACGCGGTGGGTTTGCTTCAAAGCTGGAGATCACTGAGCCTGATTGAGGCAGCCATGCTTTCAGAGAGCATAGTAAACAAGCCTCCTCTTTGTCCAGAAGGAGACATTACCCTGACCCTCAAAGGTGCCTGCAGCAAACACAACCCTGAAAATTGGTCTGGATAAAGAACAGTCAGGGCCTTGCATTCTTGGCATACCCAGGAGAGGTCATCCCTCTCAACAACTTTCCTGTGATGAATTTGGGGTGGGACTTCCCAGCTTCCTAGGTCAACCAGGATGGCTGAGGGTTTCTTGGCTCTGGGTCTGTGACTTCCGCATTCCCGTCCCACAGCCCTCCAAGTCCACAACCTTGACTGCTGATCTGATAGCCACCAGCCAAGGTGGTGGCTGAACTTTGTGGGGCCTAAACACTGCCTGGCACCATGCCAAGCCCTCTGTGTGCTTTATTTAATTTAGTCCTCACAACTTTTGAAAAAGTGTGACCCCTCCCTGTCTACCATTGATGGATAAAGAAACTGAGGTTCAGAGAAGGTAAGCTAGTAGGTGATGGAGGCAAGTATTGGCCACAGTCTGGGTGCCTCCACAATCCAAGCTCATTGGCAGTGTTTCTGTTCCTTTCTTTGTTGAGAAGGAATTGGGGGAGGGCGCTTCCTGGTGGCCCAGTGGTTAAGACTTCACCTTCCAATGCAGGGGATGTGAGTTCAATCTCTAGTCGGGGGCTAAGATCCCACTTGTTTCATGGACAAAAAGCAAAGCATAAAACAGAAGCAATATTGTAATAAATTCTGTAAAAACTTTAAGAATGGTCCACATCCAAAAAAAAAAAAATCTTAAGAAGAAATGAATTTTTCTTTTTCATTTTTCTTTCTTTCCTCCTTCCTTCTTTCCTTTATCTCTCTCTTTCTCTTTTTATTTCTTGTTTATTTTCAATTATTATTTTTATTAGCAAATTATTATTATTATTATTCCTCACTGAAGGGCATCTTCCACTGACCTCCAGCCTCTCTCTCTACCCAAAGGCCTGGTTGGGATTCAGCAAGTTCTCATAGACCCTCATAGAATTAGGGTGAGCAAAGGTACATGAAGGAGCCAACTGAGCAGGACCAGCCCTCGAGGCTGATCTTCTGGGCTCCTGGAAAACCCACCATGGCTCCACTTCCTCATAAAGGAGTGACTGCAGCCATGCCAGGAATGCTGAAAGATCAAATGGCCCCTTTAGCAAATCAGAAAAAGGCACCCTCCCTCAAGACTTTTGATTAACATTTGCACATTTGCTGGAAACCTACGATTGTAAATATACATATCTAGGAAGGTGCCTAAATTCACTCACTTCCTGCAATTGGCTAGTGCCCAACCAATACGACCGTACTGGTCAGGCCAAGTCACACAGTCCCGGTTCTACACTGGTTGTGCCATTTACCAGCTGAATGATCTTGGGCAGGTCACTGGGCTCACTGAAGCTCAGTTTCTGATAGAATGGAGTTCGTGTGGCCCCCTTGTCTAACTTGTTCTCAGGTTTAAGTGGGGAAACAAGAAAGAACTGTTGCTTAAGACCCAGAGGGAGAGCTTTGCTTCTTGGAATAAGATGGAAATACTCAAAATCAGAGGCTGGGGCCTTGGCCCAGGACACACAAGCTTCCCAGCCTCTCCACCAGCCACAGAGGGATAACAGAATCCTTTTAACTCCTCATGTGTTTTCTTTTCACTTGGGGAGACGGCTGAGCTAGTAATTGAGGTTTGCCATCAGTTTCCTCTGCTCCTACTTTCTCAGTGACCAGTTCCTCCCCTAAATCCTACCCCGCTCATTGCTTTTCTATCCTTTCTCCTATTCAATCTTTCAGAAAATGATTGGTAAGCCTCACTGATTCTCAATGGACATGAGTTTGAGCAAACTCTGGGAGATGGTGAAGGACAGGGAAGCCTGGTGTGCTGAAGTTCGTGGGGTCACAAAGAGTCAGGCATGACTTAGCAACTGAACAACAACAATGACTCTTTGGAAAAATGAAGTGAAGTGAAGTCTCTCAGTCGTGTCCGACTCTTTGCGACCCCATGAACTGTAGCCTACCAGGCTTTTCCGTCCACGGGATTTTCCAGGCAAGAGTACCGGAGTAGGTTGCCATATCCTTCTCAAGGGGAATCTTCCCAAGCCAGGGGTCAAACCCGGGTCTCCCGCATTGCAGGCAGACACTTTACCCTCTAAGCCACCAGCGAAGTTGCCTCTAAATAACTTCAGACCAAAAAGAAAAAACACCCAAATCTAATCAATGCATTTGGATCTCAGGAAAAGATATCTGGGAGCCAGTTCCTACATATGACATGGAAATATCACCACAAAGTTGACCATCTGTTCTACTTTCGAAAAGTCTAGAATAAAGGAGATGACCTGGTGTCAGAACTTGCTGCTCTGAACCCCTCTAGTGGTTCACCATGGAAATCCACCATTCTCCTAGAATGGGGACTTGAAAGTTCTGCTAGTCCAATGCTGGCTTCCAGCCTGCCCTCACTCTTTAAACAGTCATAGCAATGAGGTGAGACATTATTTGGGCTTCCTGGTCATCTTTTGATGTCTAGAGGCCAAGAACCTCACTCTCTCAGATTGCTCAAGAGACCAGGTCTGTAGGCCAAGCTCAGTCTTTAGCAGGGGCAACTCTTTAGTCTCAGTTTAGCTTCAGTTTTCTTATCTGTGAAATGAGATTGATGATGTCTGGTGTCTGCCTCTCATAAAATTGTTGTGAGGATCAAAAGAGACAGTAAAGGAAAAAGGAGGTGAAAACTGCATCCAAAAATAAACATTAAGGTAGTTCTGTATGCTGTCTAGCCACATGCAACTATTTAAATTTATATTGATTAAAATTAAATAAAAATTCGGTGCTTCAGTCACACTGGCTACTTCTCAAGTGATCCGTAGCTACGTGTGGCTTGTGGCTACCGTATTACAGAGCACATACCTAGAACATTTCTATCATCACAGAAAGTTCTGTGGGACAGTCCTGCAGCCCTGAGAACTGAAGAACAAACTTCACATTTCCCACTTTTCTGCTCGGCCCTTGAGGGAGAAAGTTTTCATGCAGCAGTCAAGTCTAGGAAGACCCCGGGATCACAGTCACCCTGGGGTACAGTTCACGTTGGCATGGACTCATTCGTTTTGTGTGTGCATGTGTCCCATAAAATACACAGTGTACACACAGAGAGAACCTGCATGTCTCGGCCAAGCACTGTACTAAGCTCATTGTCCTACCAGGAGGAGGGCCTAGGTTGTGCAAATATGTTTCTGCATCAGGGTCTCTGGATAAGAGGCTGTGAACAGTCCAAGGAAGTTTTATTCGCATGTCAACCTCCTGCCTCACAAACACACAACTGAAGTGGCTCCTGTTGCCTCTGGGAAGATTTTCCTGCCCTCTGCACACTCAGTCTGAGTCCTGCTATTTCCTCCCATATTCCCCTGTTCTTCCCTTTTCATTGCACTTATGAAATTGTATTGCAGCTTGCTAGTCTGTTCTCTGTTAAAATGTAAGCGCTCTGAGGTAGGAGCCGGATTTGTCTTGTACTCCCTTGCGTCTTCAGCCTCTCATACAGGGCTTGGACCGTACATAGTAGATGCTCAGAACTATTAATTCATGAGTGGTGTTTATGGATGGGCGGATTTCCTGCATTCCCCCGCAAAAAGCCCTCAGTTACGGCTGCTGGAGATTCTCTTTATGCTGGGACACCAAATGCTTTTTAGGGCAAGGGCTGAAAAGGCAGCACAAGCTGAGTGGGGAAAAGCACAACTTGATTGCTGTTTCTGGCAGTTCCGTTGACAAAAACAAAGTGCTGGATGAAATTTTTAAATTATATTTAAAAAAAAAACATTGCTAACTCACACAAAAACTTGTACACAAATGTTTATAGCTGCATTACTCATGGCAGCTCAAAGTGGAAATGACCCACATGTCTCACATTTGACAATGAGCAAAATTTAGTAAGTCTCTATAGCAATGTTATTCAGTAATTAAAATGAATGAAGTATTAATATAAGGATGGTGAAACTTGACAGCAATATGCTCAGTAAAGGAGACTGGTCATAAATGCCATATTTTTGCATGATTTCACTTGTATAAAATATTCAGAATAGGTAAATCTATAGGGACAAAAAGTAGGGCACTGGTTGCCTCAGGCTGGGAGAAAGGAAGAGTTACCGCTAATGGGCACAGGGCTTCTCTTTGGCATGACAGAAGTGCTCTAAAATTAGAATGCTGCAATGGTTGCACAACTCTGTGAATATACTGAAAACCTGGTTTCTCTGATGAATTCTATCAAAAGCTTAAAAGAGTAATTAATGCCATTTTCCCACAAACTCTTTCCATCCCTCCCCCCCAAAATAGAACAGGGGGGACACTTTCCAACTCATTCCATGAGGCCATTATTATTCTGATACCACAACCAGACAATGACATTACAAAAAAGAAAACCACAGACTAATATTCACTGTGAGTTTAGAGCCAAAATCCTCAACAAAATGATAAAAAGCTAATCCCAGCAACATATAAAAGGGATTATATATCATAACTAATTTATCCCAGGATGTAGTGAAGTGAGTCACTCACTTGTATCTGACTTTGTAACCCCATGGACTGTAGTCTGCCTCTTTCCATGGAATTCTCCAAGCAAGTATGCAGGAGTCGGTAGCCATTCTCTTCTCCAGGATATAAGGTTAGTTCAAATTCCAAAAGCAATTAGTGTAATAAACCATATTAATAGAATTAAAGACCAAAAAAAATCATCTTAATATATGGAGGAAAAGTATTTGACACAATGCAACACTCTTTCATGCCAGGCCCCTGTCCATCACCAACTCCCGGAGTTCACTCAGACTCACGCCCATCGAGTCAGCGATGCCATCCACCCATCTCATCCTCTGTCGTCTCCTTCTCCTGCCTCCAATCCCTCCCAGCATCAGAGTTTTTTCCAATGAGTCAACTCTTCGCATGAGGTGGCCAAAGTATTGGAGTTTCAGCTTTAGCATCATTCCTTCCAAAGAAATTCCAGAACTGATCTCCTTCAGATTGGACTGGTTGGATCTCCTTGCAGTCCAAGGGACTCTCAAGAGTCTTCTCCAGCACCACAGTCCAAAAGCATCAATTCTTCCGCACTCAGCCTTCCTCTGGGGTCGCAAAGAGTCGGACACGATTGAGCGACTGAACTGAACTGAACACACTTTCATGATAAAAACACACAATAAAATAGGAATAGAAAGGAAATTTTCTCAACCTGATAAGGGCAATGACCAAAAACCCACAGCTAACATCATACTTAATGGTAAAAGATTAAATACTTTTCCTTCAAGTTCAGGAACAAAACAAGGATGTCTGCTGTCATCTCCTCACTTCTATTCAATGTTGTATTGGAAGTTCTAGCCAGGGCAATCAGACAAGAAAAAGAAATAAAAGGCATCCAGGTTGGAAAGGAAAAAGTAAAACTATTTTAATTCACAGATAACATAATCTTGTACACTGAACATCCTGAAGAGTTCGCAGCAATAGCAAGAAAAAGAAAAAAATTAGAATCAATAAATAAGTTTACTAATATGCAGGACAGAAAATAAACATATGAAAAATCAGTCGTATGTCTACACAGTATCCATGAAAGTGAAATTAGCAATGCAATTCCATTTATAATAGCATCCAAAAGATGAAAATATAAATTTATATTTTTATTTACTCCAAAATATATATTTGGAGTAAATATAACAAGATTATTATAAGATTTGTACACTGAAAACTATAAAACACTCCTGAAAGAAATGAAAGCAAACCTATGGGAAAACATACATGTTCAGGGAGAAGAATATTTAGTCTTGTTAAGATTGCAATAGTCCCCCCAAATACTTACAGATTCAATATAATTCTTATCAAAATCCCAGCTTCTGTTTTTTTTTTTTTTTTGCAGACATAGGCATAAAATTCAGAGAAGGCAATGGCACCCCACTCCAGTACTCTTGCCTGGAAAATCCCATGGACGGGGAAGCCTGGTGGGCTGCCATCTATGGGGTCGCACAGAGTCAGACATGACTGAAGCAACTTAGCAGCAGCAGCAGCAGCAGGCATAAAATTCACATAGAAATGCAAAAGATTTGGAATATGTCAAACAAACTTGAAAAGAACAAAGTGGGAGGACTCACACTTCTGAGTTTCAAAACTTACCTCAAAGCTACACTCATCAAGACAGAATAGAGCTGACATAAATTTAGATGTGTGGATCAATGGAATGGAATTGAGAGCCTAGCAATAAACCCTTACATTTATGACCTCTTGTCCTCAGTTCTTGAAATGAGAGCCTTAGAGGCTAAATGGGTGTCTTGTTATTTATTAATAACAAGCCACTTTCCACCATAACTTGGTTTATGTTAATAAGGTGAGTTTTGGAAAGCAGGAAGGGTGGAGACTGATGGCCAAGGGAACCAACCCTGAACAGAAGTTTCCAACTTTCAGTCCTACCCCCTAGCACTCCAAGGAAGGGAGAAGGACTAGCGGTTAAAGCGATCACTAACAGTCAGTGATTTAATCAATCCTGCCTGTGTAAGGAAGCATCAAAAGACCCAAAAGGAGGTGCAGAGAGGTTCCAGACTGGGGAAACAGGACACTTCCTATGCCCCATGCCAGGCTCCAAACTCCATGAAGATAGAAGCTCCTTTGTTCAGGACTTCACCCTATCTATCTTTTCTATCTTTTAATCTGGCTATTGATTTGTATCCTTTAATATCCTTTGAGGCAATGGCACCCACTGCAGTACTCTTGCCTGGAAAATCCCATGGACAGAGGAGCCTGGTGGGCTGCAGTCCATGGGGTCGCTAAGAGTTGGACACGATTGAGCGACTTCATTTTCACTTTCCTGCACTGGAGAAGGAAATGGCAACCCACTCCAGTGTTTTTGCCTGGAGAATCCCAGGGATGGGGAAGCCTGGTGGGCTGCCATCTATGGGGGTCACACAGAGTCAGACATGACTGAAGTGACTTAGCAGTAGCAGTAAGTAAACAGATTTCCTGAGTTCTAGGAGCTGCTCTAGGCTTCCCAGGTGATGCTAGTGGTAAAAAAACTCGAATGCTAATGCAGGAGACATAAGAGACGTGGGTTCGATCCCTGGGTCAGGAAGATCCCTTGCAGGAGGAAATGGCAACCCATTCTAGTATTCTTGCCCATGAACATGGAGATTGGTGGGCTACAGCCTTTGGGGTCACTGAGAGTCAGGCATAACTAAAGCAACTTAGCACACACACAGGCATGAACTGCTCTACCAAACTAATAGAACTCAGAAAGAGTGTTGTGGTAACTTCCACTTTATAGCCAGTTGATCAGAAGCACAGGTAACAATCTGGACTTGTGACAGGTATCTAAAATTCATACTGGCAGATTAAACAAGCCTGTGAAAGCTCCAGTCTGTAGTCGGTTGCTTTGGGCTTACCACTGGCGTCTTCAGTAGGTGGAGAGTGGGTGGCAGTCTCGTAGGAGATGCAGCCTTTAGACTGGGATCTGAAAGTGTCAGAATTGGGTTAAATTGTAGGACACCCAGCTGATGTTTGGAGAATTGCTTGGTGGTGTATGAAAACCACCCTCACCGCCATCCCTCCGCCCTACCACCCCCATGCTGGAACTGGTCCCAGAACTTTTCATACGTTTAGCATATTTCAGAAAGTCAGTTACAAGGCAGGCCCTGGGCCTTTATAAACCAGGTCTTTGCCGACACAGCAGAACATAAGCCCAGTGAAGCTGCTGTCCCTCTGCCCTCGGGGGCCTCCTCTTGCCCTGAGAGCCGCCGTGGTCAGTCCCTATGACAGGCACCGTCTTGGTGAGGTGATCTCACTTGTGGCTCAGGTGACGGGTTATGGAGTCAAAGAGCCCTGGATTCAAACCTTGATTTGGATGTTCCCACAAACGTTGGGCATCTTCATCTCTCAGTTTCAGCTTCTGCATCTGGTTGGGGATAACATTTGTCTCCCAGGTTTGCTGCTGGCAGCCTGCAGCCTGTTTACGCAGATAACCAACATCGAGCTCACAGCACAGGCCTGGTGCATATGAAGCAGTCAACACACGCCAGATATTCTTATTACTCATTTTGTTCTGTGGAGACTCAGCTCATCTGCTTGTAGGGCACGGGAAAGAGAGAAGAGGGATTTTTTNGGTTTGCTGCTGGCAGCCTGCAGCCTGTTTACGCAGATAACCAACATCGAGCTCACAGCACAGGCCTGGTGCATATGAAGCAGTCAACACACGCCAGATATTCTTATTACTCATTTTGTTCTGTGGAGACTCAGCTCATCTGCTTGTAGGGCACGGGAAAGAGAGAAGAGGGATTTTTTCCCCCTCTGTGTCCTGATGACCATGCAGCTACTCAGGAAGAGAATCCAGGCAGCCTCTTTCTGACTGTAGATTCCTTATGAAAAATGGGTCTAAAATGGGCCCACAGAGCCCCGTGAATGTTAAGGAAGACTTAACATGCCTGCACCACTCCTCAGGCCCTCCACATCCCAGAGGAGGTCAGTTCCCATTCACTGCTCGGCCTTTATGAGTATTTTTAAAGCTTTTCTTTGACCCTGTCTATAGGATGGTGTCTTCAAATGTCTTGCCCAGGCGACAAAGTTCTTTATTAATAGACCCAAAGGATAGCTACGTCCATTGCATAACTCATCTTTCATGGTTCTCTTAATAATCCACCTATTTTTTTAAAAACGGTGCTTCTTCTCTAAAGCCTCTCATGACTCTGAAATGTTGATGCTTTCATTTCATTAACAATGGCTCCCTAGACCAAATGGTGCAAAATATCAAAAAAAAAGTGGGGAAGGTATTTATGCATTCCATGAACAGTAGGATTCTCATACTGATTTCCAGTTCCCTCCTCTCTGGGGTTTCTGTGATTTGACTGAAGGTCACTTAAGTCCTGAGAATTGTATTAGGTCTGGAGTGCAGCAAGGTGAGCCTGCAAGATGGATTTAGCCTCCTGATCCAGCCGGGGCTAAAGACTCTTACATGGACAATTATGCAGGGGGGTGGTGACCTGAAAGAATGGGATGAGTGTGGGCGTTGTTTACCCAGAGGCGTTTACCCAGAGTCAGGATCAGCAGAGGTGTGGGCTAGGGGCAGGATGGCAGGCCGGATTCTTGGAAAGAGGATGGAGTTTGGGGTGTGGGATGTTGCNCGGGGCTAAAGACTCTTACATGGACAATTATGTAGGGGGGTGGTGACCTGAAAGAATGGGATGAGTGTGGGCGTTGTTTACCCAGAGGCGTTTACCCAGAGTCAGGATCAGCAGAGGTGTGGGCTAGGGGCAGGATGGCAGGCCGGATTCTTGGAAAGAGGATGGAGTTTGGGGTGTGGGATGTTGCATGGGGTGAACTCCTGGGAAAGGAAGATGAGGAGGCAGGATGGGGCCAGGGAAGAAACTGAACTGCGGTGTCGCCTCAGCAAGCTGCGGCTGGCCGGGTGGCGGGGCTCCAGAGAGAAGGCAGCCTGTCACGGGGTCCCTGATGGGGCTGGCACTGCTAGGCCTGCCCCCACCCCCAGCCCCGCGCAGCGGCTGGATGTGGANTCATTTTGTTCTGTGGAGACTCAGCTCATCTGCTTGTAGGGCACGGGAAAGAGAGAAGAGGGATTTTTTTCCCCCTCTGTGTCCTGATGACCGTGCAGCTACTCAGGAAGAGAATCCAGGCAGCCTCTTTCTGACTGCAGATTCCTTATGAAAAATGGGTCTAAAATGGGCCCACAGAGCCCCGTGAATGTTAAGGAAGACTTAGCATGCCTGCACCACTCCTCAGGCCCTCCACATACCAGAGGAGGTCAGTTCCCATCCACTGCTCGGCCTTTATGAGTATTTTTAAAGCTTTTCTTTGACCCTATCTATAGGATGGTGTCTTCAAATGTCTTGCCCAGGCGACAAAGTTCTTTATTAATAGACCCAAAGGATAGCTACGTCCATTGCATAACTCATCTTTCATGGTTCTCTTAATAATCCACCTATTTTTTANACTGCTCGGCCTTTATGAGTATTTTTAAAGCTTTTCTTTGACCCTATCTATAGGATGGTGTCTTCAAATGTCTTGCCCAGGCGACAAAGTTCTTTATTAATAGACCCAAAGGATAGCTACGTCCATTGCATAACTCATCTTTCATGGTTCTCTTAATAATCCACCTATTTTTTAAAAATGGTGCTTCTTCTCTAAAGCCTCTCATGACTCTGAAATGTTGATGCTTTCATTTCATTAACAATGGCTCCCTGGACCAAATGGTGCAAAATATCAAAAAAAAGTGGGGAAGTCATTTATGCATTCCATGAACAGTAGGATTCTCATACTGATTTCCAATTCCCTCCTCTCTGGGGTTTCTGTGATTTGACTGAAGGTCACTTAAGTCCTGAGAATTGTATTAGGTCTGGAGTGCAGCAAGGTGAGCCTGCAAGATGGATTTAGCCTCCTGATCCAGCAGGGGCTAAAGACTCTTACATGGACAATTATGCAGGGGGGTGGTGACCTGAAAGAATGGGATGAGTGTGGGTGTTGTTTACCCAGAGGCCTTTACCCAGAGTCAGGATCAGCAGAGGTGTGGGCTAGGGGCAGGATGGCAGGCTGGATTCTTGGAAAGAGGATGGAGTCTGGGGTGTGGGATGTTGCATGGGGTGAACTCCTGGGAAAGGAAGGTGAGGAGGCAGGATGGGGCCAGGGAAGAAATTGAACTGCGGTGTCGCCTCAGCAAGCTGTGGCTGGCCGGGTGGCGGGGCTCCAGAGAGAAGGCAGCCTGTCACAGGGTCCCTGATGGGGCTGGCACTGCTAGGCCTGCCCCCACCCCCAGCCCCGCGCAGCGGCTGGATGTGGAGGCCTGCGGCCGGCAGCCAGGGCTGCCCGCTCACGCATTCCTCACGAGAAGAGCCTCCCCGAAGGCGGATCCGGGTCTGCCGGCCTNGGGTCCCTGATGGGGCTGGCACTGCTAGGCCTGCCCCCACCCCCAGCCCCGCGCAGCGGCTGGATGTGGAGGCCTGCGGCCGGCAGCCAGGGCTGCCCGCTCACGCGTTCCTCACGAGAAGAGCCTCCCCGAAGGCGGATCCGGGTCTGCCGGCCTCTTGGCTGCCTGCGAGGAAGCTTCCTAGAACAGGTAACATCCAGCCCCAGACGTGAAGGACAAACACGGCGAACACATGTGAGCTGGGCAGGGAGTGGGAGCAGGTGGAGGGAACGGCGTGTGTGGCCGTTCAGAGGAAGCCGGGGTTCAGGAGGACGGGAGCGGGCTGAGCCCGGCCGGGTGGGGCGGGAGGGGCAGCGTGCCGACAGGAGACCGCAAGTGCGCAGGGCCTCGAGGGCCCCTCCCTGGGGTCAGGACTGCATCCTAAGGGCCGCGGAGGTGCGCTTAGAGGGGAGTCGGCCCTGACTCCTGCTCCGCAGGGTAGGCTGGCAGATGGGGTGCATGGGGCTCCGAGGCGTGAGGCCTGAGCCCCTGCTAGGAGAGCAAGGGGCTCCAGGGAAGGCCCCCGGAGAAGGGCGCTCCTGAGAAGGATGGCTCACTCCAGCCCGTGCGTGGACCGGCCCGTGGCTCCCTCTGAGGAGGAGACAGGCTCCTGAGACTTAGGAAGGCCTGGCACCTCCCACCATTGCACTTTTGAGAGAGGTCCAGCTACTCCACGTAGCTCCATTCATGGGCTCCATTCACAGCCCGTATCCTCATCAATTTCCCCTTTCTCATATCATTTTGAAGCACATTCCAAGCACTATGTAATTTAATCCCTAAAAGATAAGGATATTAAAAAAAAAAAAAAAAAAACCATGGAAAACTGTATGGAGGTTCCTCAAAAAGCTCAAAATAGAGTTGCCATATGACCCAGAAGTCCCACTCCTGGGCATATACCCAGAGAAAACTATGATTGGGAAAGATCCATGCACTCCTGTGTTCATAGCAGCACTATTTACAAGACATGGAAACAACCTAAATATCCATCAACAGAGGAATGGCTAAAGAAGATGTGGCACAGATAAAAATGGAATATTACTTGGCCCTAAAAAATGAAATACTGCCATTTGCAGCAACAGGGATGGAACTCGAGATCATCATACTAGGTGAAGTGAATCAGAAAGAGAAAGAGAAACACTATATGATATCTCTATGTAGAACCTGAAATACAACATAGCTGAACATATGTAAGAAACAAACTCATAGAAAACGTGGGTTTGCCAAAGAGAAGGGCAGTGGGGAGGGAAGGACTGGAAGTTTGGGATTAACTGATGCAAACTATTATATATAGGATGGATAACCCACAAGATCCGACTGTATAACACAAGGAACTACGTTCAATATCCTGTGCTAAAAATCATAGTGGAAAGGAATATGAAGAAGAAAACCTATGTATAACTGATGCAGGTGTGTATATGTATTTCTTGCTGTATAGCAGAAATTAATAGAACTTTTGTTAATCAGCTCTGCTGCTGCTGCTAAGTCGCTTCAGTCGTGTCCCACTCTGTGCAACCCCATAGACGGCAGCCCACCAGGCTCCCCCGTCCCTGGGATGCTCCAGGCAAGAACACTGGAGTGGGTTGCCATTTCCTTCTCCAATGCATGAAAGTGAAAAGTGAAAGGGAAGTCTCTCAGTCGTGCCCAACTCTTAGCGACCCCATGGACTGCAGCCCACCAGGCTCCTCCGTCCATGGGATTTTCCAGGCAAGAGTACTGGAGTGGAGTGCCATTGTCTTCTCTGTAATCAACTATACTTTAATAAAATTTTCAAAAGAAAAATATTAAAATTTTCAAAAGAAAAAAAATAAACCGCAGTACTAATGTCACCTGAAGAAACTTCAAGTTTTCTTAATATCAAATGAAATATCAAACTTTCATTTGTCTCAGAATGTAATGGTGTTAATTTTTTACCATTGGTGTAAATCAGGATCCAAGCAAGGTCTACTCACTGTGTTGGGGTGATATGTTTTTCAGTCTCTTTTAATCTACATGTTTCTCTGCCATCACTCCTCCCCTTCACAAAAACCACCCTCACCCCCATAATTAATACATATATATAAATTTATATATATATATATACACACACCCCACACCTTCTTTATCCATTCCTCCTTCAGTGGGCACTTAGGTTGCTTCCATGTTCTGGCTATGGTTAATAGTGCCGCAATGAACATGGGGTACATGGATCTTTTTCAATTATGGTTTTCTTCAGTATTTTTAATTTTTCTAAGAAACTCTCATACTGCTCTCCATTGTGAGAGTGCCAATTTACATTTCTAGCAGCAATGTAGGCGGGTTCCCTTTTCTCCACACCCTCTCCAGCATTTATTGTTTGTAGATTTTTTGATGATGCCCATTCTGACTTGTGTGAGGCAATATCTCATTATAGTTTTGATTTGCATTTCTCTATTATTTAGCAATGTTGAACATCTCTTCATGGGCCTGTTCTGCCCTATTCTTGCCTCCTCTAGCATGCTCTGAGCAGCTGTTTCCCTGTAACAGAGTGCTTCTTATTAAAATGTTGAGAAGTGTTGTGTTTGTTAGTGATTAGAGTTCACTTTTCATGGCAAATATGATCTATGTTCTTAGGAGATTTACTTCTTTCTATACCCTTTGCATCAGAGAAGGCAATGGCNCCCAGCATTTCTCATGATGTACTCTGCATATAAGTTAAATAAGCAGGTGACAATATACAGCCTTGACGTGCTCCTTTCCCAATTTGGAACCAGTCCATTGTTCCATGTCCAGTTCTAACTGTTGCTTCCTGACTTGCATATAGGTTTCTGAGGAGGCAAGTGAGGTGGTCTGATATTCCCATGTCTTTAAGATCTTTACCACTTTTAAGATCTCTTTACCATCTGAGCCATATATATAGAATCATCAAAGTGACCCAGTTATATATAACATCTGCAACTAGCACAATATAATAAATCAGCTACCCAANGGTTTCTGAGGAGGCAAGTGAGGTGGTCTGATATTCCCATGTCTTTAAGATCTTTACCACTTTTAAGATCTCTTTACCATCTGAGCCATATATATAGAATCATCAAAGTGACCCAGTTATATATAACATCTGCAACTAGCACAATATAATAAATCAGCTACCCAAAAAAAGGTTATTTTGTTGAGAGCAAATCAGGGAGGCAAAACAAACACTCCCCCTCTCTTTATAACACAAAAAGAAAAAAAATCCAGTGGTATATTTAAGGGACAGGAGAAAATAAAACATGTAAGCAAGTAAGGAGGATAAAACCAAAGGGCAGAATGATCAGTAGGAAGCTACAAACTGAAAAGTGTTTGCTAGATCTGACCATCAGATCAATGGAAATACTTTAGAGAAATTTCACTGGGTGGTGAGGGAGAAATCCAGATCTCAGGGATTGTAAATGGAGTGTGATGTAAACATCAACCACTCTTTCAAGAAATCTAGCTGGAAATATGACAAAATCTTGAATCTGGGTGGCTAGGGTACGCAGGTGAACTCTGTACTACTCTCTACTTGTATGAAAAGGTTCATACTACAATTTGTACCAGCTGAAGGAAAAAAGAGAAAGAGAGCAGGGTGTAGGTTGAATTTAAGACTGGCAGAGGATTTGTTTGTTTTAATGAGAGGGCTTGAACATATTTAAATCCTGGTGAAAAGATGCTATTGCTAAGTCACTTCAGTCGTGTCCGACTCTGTGCGACCCCATAGACGGCAGCCCACCAGGCTCCCCCATCCCTGGGATTCTCCAGGCAAGAACACTGGAGTGGGTTGCCATTTCCTTCTCTAATGCATAAAAGTGAAAAGTGAAAAGGAAGTTGCTCAGTTGTGTCCGACCCTTCGCGACCTCATGGACTGCAGCCCACCAGGCTCCTCCATCCATGGTATTTTCCAGGCAAGAGTACTGGGGTGGGGTGCCATTGCCTTCTCCTGGTGAAAAGATGGGGATGGAAATTGAAAGGATGAGAAGGATGATTAAAGGAGAAGAAAGGAGGAGTGGGATAAAACACAAAGTGAGGGAATTGTCTTAATGAGCAGAAGTACATTTTTGAGAAGGATGAGGACCATAAAAATTGTGGCGATCCCTCTTGATTGACTTTACCTTGTCAGGTAAAAGCAAAATCTTGCAGTAGGAATCACGGCCGGAGGAAAGTTCTAGAGCAGCTATAGAAAGAAACAAGAATTGCAAAGACGTTCCTCCAAAGGTCTCACAACCCTGCACCCAGCCCTAAGTTCTGCCTGGCCCAGAATAAGCGATGACCTTCTTCATTTGCTTCAATGTCTCAGATGTAATGGCTGTAGATTGGGCCTGGGCTGCTGACTAGGGACCTGCAAAAGGTTTGAGTGCTGAGTGCTCAGTCATTCAGTCATTTCTGACTCTTTGTGGCCCCATGGACTGTAGCCTGCCAGACTCTTCTGCCAGGTGTTCTTCCTGATCAAAGGATCAAACCCACGTCTCTTGTGTCTTTTGCACTGGCAGGCGAATTCTTTACCACCAGAGCCACTGAATTTGGAGACCTTGTATTCACCAGCAATGACTTCAGTCTGCAGATGAGTATGATGGTTTTTTGCCACGTGCTGAAGTTTGAGAAGAAGACAGGAGAAATCAGGTGGGCTGAAATCAGCTAGTGTTGCAATTGTGCCGGATTAGTGCAAAAATAATGTCAGCAAGATAAAGGGGTTGGGAGTGTAACAAGAAATTTAGTGATGGTCCACGGGATCAGTGCAGAGGGGAGGATGTGAAGATGGGCTGACAGATGAGCAGTGAGGAGAATAAAGGAATAGTGGACAGGGAGATCTGATAAGGTCCAAGAACAGATCCCTGGGTTGTGAAGATCCTGGGGAGAAGGAAATGGCAACCCACCCAGGTATTCTTACCTGGGTATTCCCGTGGACAGAGGAGTAGCAGGCTACAGTCCATGGTGTTGCAAAGAGTCAGACATGACTGAGCGACTCACAGTTTCACTTTCAAGAACAGGTAAGATGTATACAAGAAAGGGGAAGTTCAGGGAGGATGGAGGTTTGGATAAGAACTCACCGTGTGGTTCTAACAGCTAGGGGCTATCATGTTTCTTTTGTAGAAGAGTTCCAGGTAGTGACCAGGTCTAGCTGTGGCCACAGGAAAGGACTAAGGTAGAGTGCAGCTCAGCGGTGATGAGGCCGAGACAGGAGCTGGAGGTTGGATGGCCTGCCCACTGTGTCATGGGGCTTCTCCGGTGATGACAGGATGAGAGCAAGGAAGACCCAGGATCAGTGGTGAAGTCCTCTAGGAGTGTGTGTGTGTGTGTGTGTGTGTGTGTGTGTGTGT
Source organism: Neotragus moschatus (assembly GCA_006410615.1). Lineage (NCBI taxonomy): Eukaryota > Metazoa > Chordata > Mammalia > Artiodactyla > Bovidae > Neotragus > Neotragus moschatus. Next base: position 180,524 of record SJYA01002097.1, read on the forward strand.
GTTTCTGAAGGCCAGACTGTGTCACTTGATCTCAACTGGTATTTCAGAAAACTGAAAAACAGGAAAAGCTCATCTTTGGAGCACTCTGCCATTTTTTATGCAGGCTTGGTTTTGACTACAGTCCTGTATCTATGACCTTTATGCAGGGGTTTGAACTCAGATATAAGTTTGGGGTGGGGGGTCAACCTTTAACCCGCTGCTGCTGCTGCTGCTAAGTCATTTCAGTCGTGTCTGACTCTGTGTGACCCCATAGACGGCAGCCCACCAGGCTCTCCCATCCCTGGGATTCTCCAGGCAATAACACTGGAGTGGGTTGCCACTATAGAAGGCTAAGTCAGGAAATCAAGCATGTGTGGATGGGGGAGGGCTGAGAGAGCTTGATGTGAACCCCCGGAGGGTGGCCCGCAAGTCAACAAGACAGGAAAGAGCCTCTAAAGAAATGCTTCTCCAGGCTCAAGAACTGCCCTCTGCCGAAGCTGGACTCACAGCTTCAGGAATCACTGATGCCCTTTGTGCTGGGTCTGTTACCACTCAGGACACAGTAGGAGGACCCCAGAGGTCCCTTCCCATTCTGAGATTCTATAAGAGATCCTTCCACATGCTGGCACTTCTAAGGCTGATGACTGTTTTGAATAGATCGTGAAATCAGGTGAGTAAGGAGCTGAGTGAAAGCTGGCAAATAATTGTCTAGAAACAGTTCAGTTCAGTCACTCAGCAGTGTCTGACTCTGCGACCCCATGGGCTGCAGCACACCAGGCCTCCCTGTCCATCACCAACTCCCAGAATTTACTCAGATTCATGCCGATTGAGCTGGTGATTCCATGCAACCATCTCATCCTGTCCCCTTCTCCTCCTACCTTCAATCTTTCCCAGCATCAGGGTCTTTTCAAATAAGTCAGCTCTTTGCATCAAGTGGCCAAAGTATAACAGTTTCAGCTTCAGCATTAGTCCTTCCAGTGAATATTCAGGACTGATCTCCTTTAGGATGGACTGGTTGGATCTCCTTGCTGTCCAAGGGACTCTCAAGAGTCTTCTCCAACACCACAGTTCAAAAGCATCAGTTCTTCAGGGCTTATGTCTAGAAACATAAGAGGCCCAGTGTTTGCAGTGGCTAGCTTAGGGGAGGCGCCCGAATGCGGAAACTCACTTCTAGAAAGGATGTGAAGGACAGGCGGGTCCTGGCGGCAGTCTGTACACTCAGGTGGGTTTCCTTCACTTGCCTGGCCCCGGGTAGGCTGCAGGTCTCCCAGCTGTATGAGAGGTGGCCGGTAAAGCGCACAGTTCTCTCCTGCTGCTCCCTGGCACCAGCAGTGGCACCTGGGGACCTGTTAGAAATATAGATCCTTAGAAATCTCAGATCCTCTCTGGACCTCCTGAGTCCCACACTTCTGATAGGGGACCCAGAATCCCATGTGTCAACCGGACTTGCAGCTTAAACTGAGGCCCACTACAGAGTGGCACATGGGTAAGAGCTTAGTCTTGGGTATCTTAGGTATACTTTCATTTGAATTTCAGCTCTTTCTTCTGTATGACTTTGGGCAAGTTACTTAACCTCTCTGAGCTCTGGTTTTCTCATAGGTAAAATGACAAGAGCTACTTTATAAGGGTTTCAGGGAACTGAAGAAGGTAGTATTTGTAAAGAACTTTGCATAGCAAATACCAAAAATAACAATAGCTATTGTCCTTAGGCCAGTAGTAGCCAGCGGTCTCTTCCACGTCCTGCACTTTTGGAATAATCGCTGTTCTATCTGGGGCTTCACCTACCAGGTGCCTGACTTTCAGCCCAGGGCTGTCAGCTGAGACTTCTTGGCTGACACAGAACCTTTCCATTCAATTCTGCCCCAAATCCAGCTCTACTAATTATGTCCATAGTATGAAGAGCTATAGACTTGACTTGGCCCAATAAATCAGCTCCCATGAGGAGACTGATGCATGTTCCCTGTGGAGCTGCAAGTCAGTGACTCCAGATCTGGGCACCAGCATGAGCGGAACAGGGCTTCCATGGTGGCTCAGCGGCAAAAAAAAAAAAAAAAAAAAAAAAAATCTGCCTGAAATGCAGGACACTCAGGGGTTTGGGGTTCAGTCTCTGGGTATGGAAGATCCTCTGAAGGAAGGCATGACAACCCACTCCAGTATTCTCGCCTGGAGAATCCCATGGACAGGGGAGCCTGGCGGGCTATAGTCCATGGGTTCACAGAGAGTCAGACACGACTGAACTGACTGATCACGAACCCATGAACGGAACAGTGAGGCCAGACTGATCCCTGGGCGATATGACCAGTGCCTGCCCAGGAAGTGGCCCTCACTTCCTGCTATGGACTTACTACTGACTGTTTTTCACAACATGTTTTCTTTGCTGGAGTCCCAAAGTGCTTGAAAAGTCTGTTTTGTTCGTGACTCATGTGTACAAGGAACACAGGCTTTTTTTCTCGGTCATATTCTGACTGCTGTGAGAAACAGGCAGAACAGTGCATGATGGGGAGGCTGTGTCCTTGGCGGTGAAGCGACTTGTCTAATCTAGGGTTGCACAGCTGGGAGGTGCAATAGCAGAACCACAGCTCACTCTCCTGGGTCTTGGTCTAGTTCTCTTTCAAACAGAACACAGGGCTTCCTCAAGTGGACCCGGAAGTTCTCCAAACCAGGTGACCTGAGCTCTAGAAAGAGCACATTTGTGTCTGAATTTCCCTTTTCTCTACTGAAAATTGTCTTTCTTGCTGCTATTTGACCTAGTTTCCTCTGACCCAGGTCTCAGCGGGGAAGAGAAAGCCCCTTGGGTCAAGAAAACAAGAAATTCCTTGCCTGCACCTCAAGTCTGGGTCACCATCTGCTCCCCTGACCCCAGGATCTTTGACTCCCTGGAGAGCTCAGCATGATCAGGCCAGCTCCAGGAGATGGGGTAAAACTCTGCTACTTGTTTTGCAAGGAGTATCTGGCACAAGGGACTGTCTCTGACAGTTTTTGCATGAACTCAAAGTCTATTATGGATAAGAACTCTTCTTTAATAAACTGGGCTTGTTATTGTTCAGTTGCTAAGTCATATCCAACTCTTTGTGAGCCCATGGACTACAGCACACCAGGCTTCTCTGTCCTTCACTGTCTCCTGGAGTTTGCTCAAACTCCTGTCCATTGAGTCGGTGATGCCATCCAACTATCTCATCCTCCGTTGCCCCCTTCTCCTCCCTCCCTCAATCTTTTCCAGCATCAGGGTCTTTTCCAATGAGTTGTCTCTTCTCAACAGGTGGCCAAAGTATTGGAGCTTCAGCTTCAGCATCAGTCCTTCCAATGAATAATCAGGGTTGATCTCCTTGCAGTCCAAGGAATTCTCAAGAGTCTTCTCCAGCATCACAGTTCAAAAGCAACAATTCTTCGGCACTCAGCCTTTTTTATGGTCTATCTCTCATATCCATACATGACTACTGGAAAAAAATCATACCTTTGACTATGGTTATGGGCTTGCATAAACCTTTTCTCTTTAAAGTAAATGTGGTCATAACCTTTCTGGCCCACCCTCCTCTCTGCCTTGATGTGGGGATCTGGCCAGGTGGCAGTGTTGAAGTGAAGGATATGGCCTTTTGATGACAGAGAAGGACATTTGTCTTTCCCTTGGAACAGCTGTTGGCTTCCAGCAACATGCCAAACCCACATTCAAGGTTATCAGCCTCCCTACAAACCACTGGCCAGCTCCGCTGTGGGGAGCAAAGGCAGGAGTTGAAAGTTGCCTATTTTGTTCCAATCTCTTTGACCTCCTCCTTCTCCCAAACACACATGCTATTTGCTCCTTGGCTCAAAAAGCCCTGAGAGAGCACGACTCTGGGTGGTTCCACCGTGGGGGTACGGAGTGGGTTACTGATGAGGGGTGGACTGTGGGGACACTTGAGGTTGGGTGTAGGCCTGAAAGCCACAGTGTGCCTAGCACGTGACAATCCTGGTTAGCAGGCGGTCCTGTTGCAGAGATGAGGGAGTCTGTGCCCAGGCGTCACCCCAGCTACAGCCTTGTTGCCGTAGCAACCAGCCCAGTACATCTGTTAAGAGAGCCTGGTTTCACACAAGCCCTGGGGGAAGATAGCGTCAGAGCTGGGACCTGGCTCCAGCCTTCTCTGTTTTTCTCCCATCTTTGTCCTTTTCTCACTCAGCTTGAGCTCTGCCTGCAGTGCGTGAAACATGGGTTTGATCCCTGGGTCAGGGAGGTCCCCTGGAGAAGGGAATGGCACCCCACTCCAGTATTCTCGCCCAGAGAATTCCATGAATAGAGGGACCTGGTGGACTACAGTCCATGGGGTCACAAAGAGTTGGACAGGACTGAGCAACTAACACCTCTGCGTTTTGGGGACTGCAGAACAAGTTACCGTAGTCTGGTGGCTTAAACAAAAATGTATTTCCTCACAGTTTTAGAGGCTGGGAAAAGGAAGACCAAGGTGCTGGCTGACTTAGTTCCTGGTGAGGAGCCCCCTCCCGGCTCGTAGAGGCTTCTCGCCGTGTCCTCACGTGGCCTTTCCTTGGTGCTTGCCATTGGGAAGACAAAAAGTCACTTCAATTTGGTGGGTACAAAGAGTCAGTCCATAATAGTCCTTGACTGCCCTGCTCCTTCCTGGGTGAGGAGACTTTCTTCTTTCATCCAAACTTTACAATTACTTGAACTTTACTGAGAACATTTTAGTTAATATTTAAAATGCCAGCTTTAAAAACAAAACCCCATTGTGGACATTGATTCATTTTTGAATGTAGAGCAAATCCCCCATAATATATATCCAGATAAAAGAGAAAGCATTTCGTCTCAGCTCAGACAAGCATTCATCCCACAAATGGAAACTGTCTCTCCTGGGATATGAAGGAAAAAAGGCAAAGAGCCCACTTGGTCAAATTAATCAATAGCATTTGATTTTCTCCAGCCCTCCTTCTTAAGAGCCTGGGCAGTGAGAAGGAGCTTCAAATTAGCCACAACAAAAAGCAACTGGGCAGAAAACTCTAGAGACACCAGCAAATCTGTGGCCAAAAGGATTCGCTCTTCTGAGTCTGGGGGCCAGTGAAACTGACTTCTGTCCCGCAGTGTTAGCAGTGATGTTTACCACCAATGGGATGCTGCGCTTTCCTGGGCTCTGGATCTGTGCCTTCCCTGTCGCACCAGCTGCTCTCCTGGAGCAGAAAGAAGGGAAACCAGAGGCTCCCCGTGGATGTGAAGGCTGCCCCCCACCCCCATCAGGTGTGATGTCCTGCTGCCCTGCCACCCTGNTGCTGCACTTTCCTGGGCTCTGGATCTGTGCCTTCCCTGTCGCACCAGCTGCTCTCCTGGAGCAGGAAGGAGGGAAACCAGAGGCTCCCCGTGGATGTGAAGGCTGCCCCCCACCCCCATCAGGTGTGATGTCCCGCTGCCCTGCCACCCGGAGCCCAGGCCACAGCGCTGTCCTCCACCATCAGCTGGGCTTGGCGATGACTGAGGCAGTCATTCCGTGGGGATTTTACAAGCGTCTGTTATGCAGTAGGGCGGGGCTGGCTTTCACTGAATGCACAGAGCCTGTCCTCAAGGTTCTCAGACTAAAGCAACAAGTTCACAAGCAATTTAATACAGCAGAAATACATGCAGCAGGAATGGAAGGTAGGGGAGCGAGCAGGAGGGCTTCCAGGGAGAGGAAATACCTGATAGGAATCTTCAGGGAGGGAAAGGCTTTCCAGAAAGGGCAAAGGTGGAAGGGTAAAGAACATCATGCTGTGTAACTGTGACGCATCTCATAACTGCAACAAAATGTCTTGGTGAGAGGGACTGAACTCTCTGAGGATCAAGAATCATGGCTAGTTTTCTAAACTGTGTGTGTGTGTGTGTTTGTGTGTGTGTGCATGCTTCATTGCTTAGTCATGTCTGACTCTTTGTGATCCCGTGGACTGTAGCCCACCAGGCTCCTCTGTCCATGGGATTCTCCTGGCAAGAATACTGGAGTGGGTTGCTATGCCTTCCTTCAGGGGATCTTCCCAGCTCAGGGATCAAACCCAGGTCTTCTGTATTGCAGGCAGACTCTTTACCATCTGAGCCACCAGGGAAGCCCAATATGACGTTCCACCAAAATACCCTCCCACTGGAAGGCTGTCTGGAGAAACTGTCCCAGCTAACAGCACCCATGGTTATTCTGGAGTCTGTGTCCTGGTCAGCTCCTGCCTCCTGGGGGAGACTGACCCTTGGTTTCTGTCTTCCCGCTCCCCTTACTGGCCTGGGCCTCGCAGTCAGGTGGGCTGGCCTGGTATCCGACCTTCACACTACTTCCAGTGGGACCAGGCCTCCAGGGCCCTGTGCCCTGGTGCCCCCTGCTAAACACAGGGGTTTAGCAACAGTCCGCGCCTGTCAATACTCTCCCACGCGCCCCTGATGAATTTAGTGGCCTCCCCTGAGCTCAGCCCTAAGGCATGACCAAGCGCCCTGTTCATAGCTTTAGAGAACCACAGCTACAAGGAAGCTGAACGTGTGGTTTCTGCAAGTAGCTCAAGGGATACCACAAGGATGGAAGCAGAGGCCCTCGGCAACCAGGCCCCTCAGCCCGAGCTGCTCGTCTGCCCTCTTGAACACAACTCCACGTGGTGTTTCATTGGAAAATCAGGATTGCTATGGAGTCGGAGGGACTTTGTAAGTCTCGCTGACGTGAGCCCGCAGAGTGGCCACGTCCGAACTGAGGGCTCCTCGAAAGCTTTACTGTCTGTCCAGCCCGGCCCCTCCAGGCCTTCCCTTCCCCCTGCAGCCCTCAGCCCCTGCACTCCTCATGGTCCCCCAGGGCTTTACTTCCGGAACACCAGATAACCTCATGGCCTCGCTTTCCAGACCTCTCCTTGCGTTTCCGTGTCACTCTTTAATACCTCGTTACGTGTGGTCTGGATCAGCCGTTCCCAAGCTTGAATAAGCATCAGAGTCACTGGAGGCCTTGCTCAAATACAGACTGCTGGGTCCACTTCTAGAGTTCCTGATTCCCAAGTTCCTGATTCCTGTGTCATAGGAGGGGTGAATCCTAAGGGACATCAGCTAAAGACATCAAAACTGAAAAAGACTCCCTAGAACTGATCATACTAAGTGAAGTAAGTCAGAGAGTGGAAGACAAATACCATTACTTGCAGGTAGAATTTAAAATGTGGCATAAATGACTATACCTATGAAGCATTCATAGACAGAGAAAAGACGTGGTTGCCAAGAGAGTAGGGGGTGGGGCTAGGGAGGGATGGAGTAGGAGCTTGGGATTAGCAGATGCAGACGATTATACTGTAGGATGGATAAACCACAAGGTCCTACTGTATAGCACAGGGAACTATATTCAATATCCTGTGATAAACCATAATGGAAAAGAATAGAAAAAATAATGTATATATATATATGTACAGCTGAAGCACTTTGCTGTACAACAAAAATTAATACAACCTTGTAAATCAACTGTCCTTTTTTTTTTTAATTCTTAAAAAAAGCATTTTTCCAAAAGGTGCATGCCTCAGGCGGATTTGCTAAAGCACTTCCATATTTATAAATGAAAACTCAGTTACTGAGGCAGACTAAGAAATCACTCCAACTTAGTGACATAAAGCAACTGTGCTCACAGAATCTGAGGGTCAGGAATTTAAACGAGGCACAGCAGGAACAGCTGGTCGTTGCTCCTTGATGGCCTCAGCTGGATGACTCAAGGCCCAGGGCTTAAGTCATTTGAAGGTTTGTTCTCCCGCTTGTTGGGTGGTTGATGCCTGTTCACTTCCGGAAATGAGACCTGAGCTAGGTTAGTCTGGGCTTTCACTCACAGCCTGAGGGCTTGTTTCCCAGGGTGAGAATCCTGGGAGAGAGAGAGAGACTCACGTGGAAACCATATTGCTTTGCATGATTCGGTCATGGAAGTCATATGTCCAATTGTCTGCTGTGGAGCCAGCTACAAAGACCAGCCGGGGCTCCAGGTTCACTTAATACAACTGGCAATATCCTAGAAACTGTGTGGGACTAGAAATATGGCTTTGGTAATTTTTGGAAAACACAGTCCATCACAATGAACAGAAGAAGTAGACTACACCAAAACTCATCTATAAACGTCATTTAATTCTCTCTCGGACATGGCCCAGCTTCTATAGACCATATATTCCAATTTATTTAGACTGCACAGGAATCAAGTCTGCAGATTATCTTGAAAAATCAAGATACTTTCCATTAGCTTGAAAAATTTCAGCACTATGAGCTGAAATTCTCATATGTCAACATTTGCCAGAAGAGTATCATCTGTTCCTTTTCATTTTTTTGGCTGCTCTGGGTCTTAGTTTGTAGCCTGTGGGATATTTGATCTTCTTTGCGGCACATGGGATCTTTGGCATGTGGGATCTAATTCCCTGAGCAGGGATCAAACCTGGATCCCCTGCATTGGGAGAGTGGTGTCTTAACCATTGGACCACCAGGGAAGCCCTAAGCTTCTCTTTTTTAAACCTACCATGTAGTCCCCACTTTCCCTGTTCACCGTTGATCCTGTCACTTGGGTGTTTCCCATGCATTTCAGCTCATGTCATTATGTGCCCAGTTCTCACAGATATTGAGTTTATGATCCTCATTGTAGAGGATGTGGCTACCCCTAGCCTAACCACCTATGGAAACTACCAGAAGACATCAGATCTAAAGCATAGCTAAGATGCTATGAATATAGGCGAAATCATACCATTCAATACCTACTTGAATTGGTTACCATGTCTACTCGTGTTTGTCCTAAGTTTGCCTCACTAAGAGCTTGTATTAAAAACATTCATTCTTAGCTTTCATTGTCTCTGATCTAAGTAAAGATCTAAAGAGGGATTTGGGCCTGGGATGAACAAACTGGGGTTTCAAGATCTCTGTGTGGCCAGAGCTAAAGGAAACTCATTTAAAAAAAAAAAGTGAAAGTGAAAGTCACCTTGTCATATCCAACTCTTTGTGACCCCGTGGGCTGTATCCTGCCAGGCTCCTCTGTTCATGGGATTTCCCAGGCAAGAATACTGGAGTGGGTTGCCATTTCCTTCTCCAGAGGATATTCCTGACCCAGGGATTGAACCCAGGTCTACCATATTGCAGGCAGATTCTTTACCATCTGGGCCTCCACGGAAGCCTCAAAGGAAACTCATTAGAGTAACCTGTCTTAAATTGTTCTTATCCTGGGATCAAGGATTAGGGAGTCTGTGAACCCATGAAATTATAATACATAATTGTATGTGTATGTGAAGAAGATCACATATTTAAATAGGTTTTTCACTGAGTTCCTGACCCTAAAACGTGAAGAATCTCTGCAATGTCTGAAGACAGAAGATCAGGGCATGGCAAAGGACTTCGCAGACACTTGAGGCTGAGAGTGAGGCTCCGGGAGAGAACACAGAGGGAAAATGGGCCCAGAAATCAGAGCAAACTTGCCTGAAACTGCTCTTGTCAAGGTCACCAACAGCTTCTGTGTTCCTCAATCCAACGATCAGTTCTCAGTACTCCCCTAACTTGACTTATCAGCCAGCTGGCCTGACTGATCATCTCTTTCGCTCGAAATACTTCCTTCAGTGGCTTCCAGGACGAATTCTCCTAGATGATCCTGCCTCATTCGACCGTTCCTTCTTACGCCTCCTCTGCTGGGTTCTCATCTTCTCCCTGACTTCTAACCTTTGGAAGTTTCTGGAGCTCTTCTTCTATTCTCTATAAACATTTCCTTCCTTGGTGACAGTATTCAGTCCCACAGATTTAAATAACACCTACATCGTAAAGGTTCTCTTATTTCTCTCTATATATACCTCTAAGCCCAGCAGTGCTTCAGAATTCCACATTCAGATACAAACCTGCCTACCCTACAACTCCCCTTGGATGATTTAAAAGGGATCTTGGACTTTGCAAAACTGAATTTTTCTTTCCCCTGCCCTCCCTTTTCCCCATCAACTTCTCCCCCAGGCTCCCCATCTCAATGAAAGGGACCTCCAGGTAAGAGTGCCAGGAATCCAGAACCTTCTCTTGCCTCACGTGACACCACGCGCTTCCCTACATTTCTGCTGCTTTATTTTTTGTTTTGCTAACTTTTCTCTTTATATTGAAGTATAGCTGATGTGCAATGCTGTGCTCGTTTCAGGGTACCACAAAGTGACTCACTTACACATACACGTGGACCTATTCTTTTTCAAATTCTTTTCCCAACTAGGTTGTTACAGAACATTGAGCTGAGTTCCCTGTGCTGTACAGTAGGTCTTTGTTGATTATCCATTTTAAATCAGAAGACATACAGATGACATACAGAAGACACACATGTGCAGAGTGGCATATGAAAAGAATAATCGCTAGCTATTAAAAACTGCAAATCACAGCTGCAGTGAGATACCACCTCATAGCCGTCAGAATGGCCATCATCAAAAAATTCACAATGAATAAATTCTGGGGAGAAGGGAGCCTTCTGTTGGTGGGAATGTAAATTGGTACAGTCACTACAGAGACTTTATGGAGGTTCCTTAGGAAACCAAAAATAGAGCTACCATATGACCCTGCAACCCCCACTCCTGGGCATATACCTGGAGGAAAACATAGTCCGAAAGGATGCGTGCACCCTGTGTTCACTGCAGCACTGTTTACAAAAGCCAAGACACGGGGGCCACCTAAATGTCCACCTACAGAAGAATGTGGTCCATGTATATATATATGTGTACACATATATAAATATATATGATGGAATATTACCCAACCATTAAAAAAGAATGAAATAGTGCCATTTGCAGCAACATGGATGGGTCTAGAGATTGTCATGCTGAGTGAAGTAAGTCAGACAGAGAAAGAGAAGTATCATATGATATTGCTTATGTGCGGAATCTTAAAAAAATGATACAAATGAACTTATTTACAAAACAGAAATAGGCACACACACTTAGGGAGTTTGGGGGTTTTGTGTGTCTTTTGCTTTGGCCTCCCTATGCAGCTTGCTGCATCTTGGTTCCCTGATCCGGGATGAAACCTGTGCCCTCGGCAGTGGAAACACAGAGTCCTAGCCACTGGCTTGCCGAGGAATTCTTTCTCCTACTTTAGAATCAGAATGGCCACCATCAGTTTGGGGGCCTAAGTGAGATCACCTGGCCAGTCCCATGTCCTTCGTGGTTATTAAAGGTGGGGTGGTGAAACCAACCTGGAGTTTCTCATCGTTCCACAAAATGGACCCCAAATTGGGGCAACTGAAATGTGACCAGCGACCAACCCGTCTTACTGGAAATCTCAGCCATGGCGGTCTCCCAGAGGAGGCTTGGAGGAATAGAAACGCATGTGATGAGAGACCATGGGTTGCGTTTATCTTAGGAGAAGCCGAGTGGGGGACGTGCGTGTGGTAGAGGTTGTGAAGGTAGAATGTGAACCAATCAAAAGAGTAACATGGGGGGATTCCCTGGCAGTCCAGTGGTTAAGACTCTGTGCTCCCAATGCAGGGGACGC
>SJYA01002098.1:0-57792 GCA_006410615.1 Neotragus moschatus
GAGGCCCAGCCCAAGACAGTGGTCTTCTGAGCTGCCCGAGTGGACTCTGAGACACGAAGTCCTTCCTCCTGGAGAAACGGGCCACAGATCCTGGTGCCCTGGCTGGGGCAGCAAATATAGAAAACTCCTTTCTCCCAAGGCTGAGACTTGGGGCCTGGGAGGGGCTCAGAAGGGTGGAGGGTCTTCAGCAGGTACATGGGGTGAGCTCTGGGTTCCTCGCTGTTGAGCAGCTTTGTGGTGCCGGCTGCTAGAATACATCATGTTGGCATGACCTTGGATGCCTAAAGTGACTAGATCATTGGCGAAATCCATGTAATAGATGTGTGCTTAGAGCTAGGTTGGATAAGGGTTACTATTCTCTCTTTGGATGCTCCCCCCACCAGCCAGTAACTCTGACATCGCATCCAGCCCCTGCTGCCCATGGATGACCTTTTACAAACTCATTTTTATTCTCAGTCTAGTCCTTCCTTTTGAAAGGGAGGCAGAAGAAGCTATAAGTAATATTACATTACCTGCTCTTTATTCTCCAGTACAGATAATCAAAAGAGGGAGTCTGCATTGCCTCAGTAGGTGCAATGCTCAGAATGAAGAGAAGCAGATCTGAAGGTTGCCAAAGGCTTTGAGAAATCTATGGTGACTTATCTGGGCTGGGGATCCACCACCTTGGAGGAAATGAGTAACCCACAGGTCCAATTGCCAACACTCTACGAACCAAGGGTTGAATGATCGTTCTTGGCCATCATTATGCAGTGAGGCAGAAGCATTATTTTTACTGGAAAGCCCCCAAGTGTGACTTTTCCATTCCTCCTGTTTGCAAGTCCTCACAGCTGATGGGGGAGAAAATAGCCTGGCACATTTGCATTTAAGTCTTGAAATCTAAATATTTCTGTGAGTCATTCATTATTACCATATAACTCAGTGTTTGCATGCAAATAACTCTAATGCTATAAATGCTTATAAAATAAATCTCTTACCATATGAACTCGGTAAAGAATGCTAATTCCCAGAGTCATGAATGGCTTCGAGAAATCAATCACTTTCTCCCGTTCCGCAGTAATGGTGAGGCCCGCCACGGCCAGATCCGCTTTCTGAAAGGAACAGAGGGAGGTCATCAAAGGGATGGCCCCATGAGAAGGGGGCACGGGGACTTGTGACCAGAGGCCACCAGTGCTGGAGAGGTGCCACTCTGGTCTGGCTTCTCTGCTTGGGGAGTGATCCTGAGCAGCCAGAGGTCTGAACAATCACTCGTGAGAGGACATGGAAGTTGAAGCTGTAACTCACGTCCATCTCAAGGATGTGTGTGCTCCGTCGTTTCGGTCCTGTCCTACACTTTCCGACCCTACAGGCTGTAGCTCACCAGGCTCCTCAGTCCAGGGATTCTCCAGGCAAGAATACTGGAGTGGGTTGCCACGTCCCTTTCCAGGGGATCTTCCTGACTCAGGGATCGAATTAGTGTCTCCTGCATTATAGGCAGATTCTTTACCACTGAACCACCAGGGAAGCCCTCATCTGAGGTTCAGTTCAGTTCAGTTCAGTCGTTCAGTCAGTCGTGTCCAACTCTTTGCAACCCCATGAATCGCAGCACGCCAGGCCTCCCTGTCCATCACCAACTCCCGGAGTTCACTCAGACGTGCGTCCATCGAGTCAGTGATGCCATCCAGCCATCTCATCCTTTGCCGTCCCTCCTGCCCCCAATCCCCCCCAGCATCAGAGTCTTTTCAAATGAGTCAACTCTTCACCTGAGGTGGCCAAAGTACTGGAGTTTCAGCTTAGACCCCTTTAAATATGTAAATTAGTATAGAAAGGGAGGCTCACTATGGACCTGTCAGACAGAAACTAAAAACGCCCTAGGCAAGGGAGAATTGGCAGACAGAACTTCTGGATACTCAATAATGAGTAGTTTTTATTCAACTGATGAACTTGTTCAGCCAACAAACAAGTCCCAGTGTTGTGTGAGCTTTGGTGAGGGAGTTACAGTGGAAAATAAAAATGATGGCTCCTTGGAAATTACCGGCAATCTAATGCAACCGCATTTATCTCCCAGGGAAGAAACGAAGGCCAAGAATTGAGCGAGTGGCCCAGCGTCACAAGCTTGTCTTTGTCAGAGGTAGGACTACACCTCAGGCTTCCTGGACCACTGGCCTTATGTTGCTGACAAGGTCAAAATCCAGGTGCCACAGCAGAGCTCTGTGAAGGGTCTCTGATCCCTTTTATGCGAAGTCACCAGATGTTTCTGCACCGCAAGTGCCCACACCTGATAAGAATCTTTCTTTAATTAAGATCCCCTGAGAAAGGAAGTGCTGTCGGCTCCTCCATATACCTCTCTGTCAGGAAGTTCTTTCTTGTGTCTAATTTCAATCCACTCTGTTGCAAAGCAAGCTCACTTCCTATTGGCCTGCTCCCCTATACACAGAGTGGTGGGAAAGGGCCAGAGTGCTGTTCACTTCTGGCCATGCTCTGCCCTAACTAGCTAACCAACCTAGTCACTTCACTTCTCTTGGCTTCCTTAATTTCACCCACAAACTAAGGGTATGGGGTTTAGACAGTACCAGGATCCTTCCAAGCAATTCTCCGACAGTGATTTTCAAAGTGTAGTTTAGGATCACCCGCATTAGAATCACCTTATTCTTATTAAAGACTAAGAATATTAAGGAGCAAAGGGCTTATTGAAATGTGAATTCAAAACCTCCCATCCCAAACCTCCCATCCCAAACCTCCCAGATCAGACTCTGGTCATGGGGCCTGTGAATCTATTTGTGATAAGTTGTCCAGGTGATTCTGACTTATACTGATATTTAAGAAGTATTTTTTATAACCTAGGCATGTATCTCAGACTAGCTTCCATCAAGATTTACATTTCAGCTTCTTTCACCAATTCTGGTGGATCTGTTGACACGCAAGGTGGAGAAAGAAAGGAGGAAAAGTGAGGTGTTTAACAATCTACAAACAGGCCAACTGGTTCTGAATGAGAACACACACACACACACGCATGCTACACATGTGTGTGATTTTTCCTAAATCATTGCAAAGGAAATAAGGAGAGAGACATGTCACTCCTCACTTTATACACAAAGGGATTTATGATTTGTACACACAGGATACATCCACTGACAAACATCAGTCTCTCCTCCATCTCAGCTCCGCTCCTCAACCCCCAACTCATGCTAAAGCAGCCACTCAATCCAGCATCAGTTAACAAGGGAGAGAGCCTTCTAACGTGAAAGTGAAGGTATTAGTCACTCCGTCATGTCCGACTCCTTGCATCCCCATGGACTGTAGCCCACCAGGATCCTCTGTCCTTGGAATTCTCCAGGTAAGAATACTAGAGTGGGTAGCCATTCCCTTCTCCAGGGGATCTTCCTGATTCATGGACTGAACTCCGGTCTCCTGCCTTGCAGACAGATTCTTTACCATCTGAGCCACCAGAGAAGCCCTTACACCCAGGCTTTAAAGTGACGAGAGTGCAGATGTAAGAGATTTTTAATAAAAACGAAAAACATGAATGCCTTTTTGAGCTCATTCTATATTTCTCCAAGAGAGAGTTGATGACTGCTGTCAAGTGAATCCACCCTTGAGAAGGGAGTGAAGTTTGATTAGAAGATTGTTAGTGCCTTCATTCCTGGGGATCCTTCAGAGGGTTGTTTGGACCTTCCAGAACTTCAGTCCCTTGATGACAGTGGCTCTAACGAGTTCCACTCAAGAGCGCATTTGTAAAGCAACAGAAATCAACCACAAAGGTGCAGCTGCAATACTAGTCCTGTGCAGGGTTATGCAAACAGCTGTCAAGTGCTGCAAAGACCCTGGGCAGAGGAGATAGGAGTTTAATAGGTTGGAATGAAGAGCTGAAGAAAAGAATAGAAAAATGAAAACTGATACAATGGGCAAGAGATAACCACAGCATCCTGTCATTTTTCTGGTTATTAAAAAAAAAAAATAGATATCTCCAAACCAAGTAACCCAAACCAACAACTCTATTCTCAAGTTTCTTTCCTCTCCACCACCACCAACACAGTCTTCCTCCCAAAAGGGCGAACTTCAGACTGCAATTCAGAAATCATTTCACAAGTTTATAAAGTCGGC
The DNA here is from genome assembly GCA_006410615.1 of Neotragus moschatus. Lineage (NCBI taxonomy): Eukaryota > Metazoa > Chordata > Mammalia > Artiodactyla > Bovidae > Neotragus > Neotragus moschatus. The sequence continues at coordinate 4,081 of SJYA01002098.1, forward strand.
CAGCAACATTATGGTAAAACAATTCCATATGGAGAGGAAGCTAGAAATGGACAGCATCCCAGGAGGCCGCTTTCCTGGATAGAAGCAGAAAGACCACACAACCTGGGAGAACGTCTGTCCCAGCCTCAGACAGGGCACTTCTGTCTATTCTCAAATAGACGCTTCCCCAAGCTAGATCAAACAGAAAACTGCCTCCTGGAGGCACTGCTTCCTCTTTAGCCCAGCCCTTCTCTCTCTCTCCTTTGTCTCTACTTGAGAGTAACCTGGGTGCAGGGGAGGCAGGGAGGGGAGAGTGAGATGGTATAAGAAGCTATGGAGGTTAAGTAGTGGATTTTATTTTTCATTGACTCAGTAGCGAGCAGCAATCATGCTCCATGGCTTCTGTGCAGCCCAGATTACCAGCAACAACCTCATGGGATCGGCTACTCCAAAAGGCGGGCATGTCTTTTATTTTGAACTTAGTTAAAAAGACATTATCCTGTAAAGCAGGCTTTGATGAGGACGTCATGTGCCACAAAACCAAAGTAACAACCCCAGGGGCTGGGGCTGCAGACTAGCAATTGTGAGCATGGGAAGTCAAGGGAAGTATGGGCATCACGATGGTTCAGCCCAGCCCTTCTGCATATCTGGTCACTCTTTGGGGAGAGCCGTGCTCTCCAGTGAAAGAACCATGGACGGGACATCAGAAGACCTGGCTCTCGTCACAGCTGGGCCATAAGCTCACTGTGATCTGGGGTAAGTGATTCTACTGCCCGGGCCTGAGTTTCTCCTACTGTGAAATGAAAGGACCCAACCAGGTGCTCTGAAGCTCTTGCCTGTGTGTGTGCTAAGTTGCTTCAGTCATGTCTGACTCTGCGACACTATGGACTGTAGCCCGCCAGGCTCCTCTGTCCCTGGGATTCTCCAGGAAGGAATCTTCCCAACCCAGGGACTGAACCCATGCCTCTTATGTCTAACCTGCATTGGCCGCTGGATTCTTTACCACTAGCACTGCCTGGGAAGCCCTCTGAAGCTCTTCCCCAGGCCTAAGATCCCAGGCTTTCATTTTGCTGAACTAGGAAGGGAGGAACTTCCATCAGCTGGTCCCCGTTTGCTCCAGAAGATGATGGTGGTCCCTAGAATCGATGTTTCAGAGATGTCAGGGAGGAGACTGTTTATCACCTTAGTCAGCAGGGAGCAGAGCCCAAGGCAGGAAAGCCATAAAGGCCAGAAAGATACAATATGCCGTCTGGAGAGGGCAGATCTAGAGGTGTACCCTGGGGGGGCCGGGAACCCAGAAGAGGGTAGGACGCCCGGAGCTAGAGCAAGAGGAGAGGGAGGAATGGGAACTCGGAACAGGCAGAGCATTCTGTAAGCATCACGATGCTCCTGGTTACTGGGTGTGTGTGCGCGCACACACACAGGGCTGTATAAATACATCCCCTCTGAGAGAAAGACCTCTCTCCTCTTCCCATTTTTGATTGAAAGTGCTCTTTGAAGAGCCTTATGTTCTGCCTCTGAGAGATCCCCTCTTTTATCTCCTGGATGTTTGTGGAATTTACAAGGGGAGGGCAGACTGCAGGCAGTCTGGAGGTGACTTCCAAAACATACTACCCTGTGCCTCCTGGGTTGAATGGGGTCACACGAGACTGCCACCATCATCGCTATCAGAGCCTGGCCGTGGCTCTTCTCCTGGGATGAGAGGCCTGGCTGGAAGACAGCAAATTCACAGCAGGGCTCTGGGCCGTGCCTGCTCCAGCCCACAGACCCCACCCCGTGCTTCCCTGAGAACACCTCCAGGGAGGCCTCCGCCCAAAGCACCAGATCCTGAAAGATCTGAAGGATCAAAGCTTTCCGCTGTCTCCCTTTCCTTCTCTTTTAGGCACCTGCTGCCCCCTTTTGGGCAAAAGTCTATCCCTTGCCCTCAGCAGTGCCCAGGCACCCTGGGCAGACCTCCGCTGCCTCAGCTCCCTGCCTCCTTTGTCTAAGAGCTCCTCTCTCACCTGGAGCCTGACTAATGAGAGGATGGGGTGGGTCAGAAGACCTGGCTCTGCCTTTTGCTGACCAAATGTTCATAATGACTCACTTAGCCTCTCTGGGACTCAGCTTACCAGGTTATACAATGAGGCGATGCCTGCCTATCAATATCATGTGAGAGTCAAGAGAGATGATGAGTGTGGAAGAGCCCCCCCCACACCTGCCTGGGTCAATGGAGGTAGTAGACAGGGTGGCTGAGACTCAGCTTTCAGTGTGGGCCAGACCCATCTGGGCGCTGTTATTCCTTACTTGCTGTGTGACCTTGGACAAAAGTTATGTAACCTCTCTGAGCCTCAGTTTGCTTATCCGAAAGTGGGGATGACAATAGCCCCCACTTCCCAGAACTGCTAAGAAAGTGAATGAGATGATGCTTATAAATGCTGAGCATGGGCCCGCTTCAAAGTAAGTACCTGATTAATGTTTGATGTTAAGATGATACTGATAGTGAAAATGATGATGAACTTGATAATGATGAGAATCTCAACAGGGCCTCTGGAGACAGCATCTTAACCCATGATGAGTTGTAGGAACGTCTGAGGGGGCAGCCAGGCCTGTTCCATCTCCAGGTGGGCAGAGGTCTCTGGACATAGTGGCCTTTCCCAGGTGGCCTGGGACACACACACAGTGGAACCGACCAAGTGAGCCTCCCTGGTGTAACTGCCTATCCACTTAAGGACCCTCTTAGGCCTCATACTGTACCACTGCTTAGAAATCTCAAGGAAAAAGCTGACATCCAGCTTGGAAACGAAACCCAGCCATTGTCCACAGCCTCTTCCTTGTTATACGATTCTCCTCTGGGGACAACAGATTCAGTGACCTCCCCAGTTCCCTTTGAATTCTTGGATCCATCATGCTATGTCTGGTCAGCTTCCAGGTCTTTGTTCTCTGGCTGTTTTTTAACTCGGACCCCACTGCCTCCCAGTCTCCTGGGGCTCCTGCCCACTGGAGAGGCCGTCTGCCCTCCTTCACCTGCCTTGCCACCAGCTTTCTACTCCTTCGCTGGTCACATGTGCACAGATCTTGTTTCACCTGCTACTCAGGCCCCATAGTGCCTCACATCCTTTGCTGGCATTTATTTAACTTTGTAATTGTGTTATTTAACACTGGAAAGCTTTGGGAGGATATAGTTAGAATGAGAAAATGCTACACAGAATAAGGCTGTATCGAGCATTCCTGGAAGCCTTCATTCCGAGGGTAATTGTCTCTGGAGATCCTTTGTATATTGAAAAGGCTTACAGAATCCCAAGCAAGGCCAGGCCTGAGGTGGTGAGAGCGGCAAGGGCATTATCTATAATGACCCAGATAGGAAGGAGCCCCAGGTTCATCAAGCCTGGCTTCCCAGGGAGGGGTAAAGGATGCTGGGCTCTGGTTGAATATCTGTGCCCAGGATGACATGGGACGATGGAGCTCACTGGATCCCCAGCGAGTTCTGTGTCCTGGGATCTGCCCAGAATGGCAGGGAAGGCAGAACCCACTGCCCCCTCGGCAGCAATCCTTCCCTCTGTAACAGCATCCTCTTATCGACCCTCTGCCCTGCCCCAGGCAGGGAGCAAAGTGCTGGGATACAGGGGTAAGCAAACACAGGCAGGGTCCCTGACGGCAGCAGAGGCAGTCGCCAGACTGTTGAAGAAGAAACCTGTAAAATGGTAGCTGCACTAAGTGTTTACAGTAGTCATCTTTGGCCCCATAAGAAGGGAGAACAGGGGTTGACAGAGTCTTCATGGGAGCTTTCTCAAGATGCGACTCAGTTATCTGAACAACAGTTACCAGTGAGAAGGCCTGGGATGAGCATTCCCACTCAGGGTCAGGGGTTGCTGCATATGCAAGGGCCCTGAGGCAGGAGGGGGCTTGGGGCAATCCAGAGGCTAGAAGAAGACCAGAGTGTCTAAAGCACACACGGCTGGGAACAGTGCTGCAAGATGAAGCTGGAGGCGCAGGCAGAAGATGCAATGACTTGAAGAGCAGTTGAAAGGCCCTGAAGTACTTTAAGCAGAATCAGGTCTGTAATCCTAGCACGTTCAATACCTGTAGCCCTGCCTGTTGCTTAGTTAGTAAACTGACACACAGGCAGAGCTACAGGTGTAGCTTGGGAGTCAGGTCCTCATGGTCTGCCCACCTCTCCAAGTTCAGCCTCATTTCCCAGTACTCCTCCTGAAGCCCTTGGGACTCAAACACACCTCCTATAGCTCTTTCACTTGGAATGTCCAACAGTGACTCCCCTCTTCAAGGTCCATTCAAAGTTTATCTCCTCCGTATAAACTTCCCTATCAGTTTCTCAGGAATAAGCCTTCCCTCCTCTCAATCAAAAAGGGAGGTAAGGGACATCCCTGGTGGTCCAGGGGTTGAGCTGCCTTCCGATGCAAGGGGCGTGGGTTCAATCCCTGATAGGGGAACTAAGATCCCACATGCCACAGGGCAACTAAGCCTGCACACCCCAGCTCCTGAGCCCAAGTGCTCTGGAGCCCATGTGCCACAAACAGGGAGCCTGAGTGCCACACAAGAGAAGATCCCACATGCCACAAGGAAGACCCCATATGCTACAACTAAGACTTGATGCAGCCAAAGATAAATGAATAGAAATAATAATAAAGTGAAGAGCATTTAAAGGTATGAATGTAACTCTTTGGTTCTGAAAGAATTTCTTGCCCTTTAAAAAAAAAAAAAAAAACAGGAGTCCCAGGCTGTGACGGCACAGGAACGGCTGAGAGGAGCCACCCCACTTCCCACTCAGCGCGCCAAGAGGAGCTACCCCACGTCGGAAGACAGAGACAGCGGCTGAGAGTCCCGGGCTGTGGTGGTGCAGGAACAGCTGAGAAGAACCACTCCACTTCCGAGGTCAGGGGCAGCGGCCGAGAGTACCAGGCTGTGACGGCACGGGAACAGCTGAGAGCNCGCCAAGAGGAGCTACCCCACGTCGGAAGACAGAGACAGCGGCTGAGAGTCCCGGGCTGTGGTGGTGCAGGAACAGCTGAGAAGAACCACTCCACTTCCGAGGTCAGGGGCAGCGGCCGAGAGTACCAGGCTGTGACGGCACGGGAACAGCTGAGAGCCACCCTGTGCCCGAGGCCAGGGTCTGGGGCCGGGAGGGCCACCCTACGTCTGAGGCCAGGGCCGGGGGCTGGGAAGAGCCACTGATTGACTGGCACTCAGCAAGGGTAGCTGCAACGACCAGCGCACTCAGCCTGCCCGAGGGGAGTTACCCCACGTCCCCACATCCGAGAGCAGGGTCNGAGGGGGGTTCAAGATTGGGAACTCATGTACACTTTAGATGAAAAAAAATTAAAAAAATAAAAAAATAAAAAACAAAACAAAACAACAAAAAAAGTGAATATATACGGGGGGGAGGGGAAATGGAGCTAAAACACTGCTTATACCACTTAGGTAGCATTTGCCATAAATTGCCTTATATTAGAACAGGGACCTGGGCTCACATACCACCCCTACCCTTACTGGCTGTGTGACTTTGAGAAAGGACTTACCTTCTCTGTGCCTCAATTTCTTCATCGAGAAAGTGGGCCTAACAACAGTTCCCACCCTCATGGAGCCTCTACAGGAATTAATTGAACAACTCATACAAAGTCTATGTCTGGCACAGAATAATTCTCATTGAATGAGAGCTCTTACTATTATTATTGTGTGAACATTATTATTGTTGTTATGAACATTCATGCACATAAATTAGCTTCCCCATTAGATTATAAGAAGCAAGGACCATATCGTCAAAAAAAATTTAACTTATGTAGTTGCCATAGGCTCCATTTAACAAAGAAACTGAGGCCCAGAGAGGTTACTAATTTGCTCAAGTACACATAGCTTGGAAACAGAGAAATCTGTCTTCAGATACACACATTCTCAGGACTGCTTTCTTACGACTGCACTGTTCAGAGTGACATTCCCAAAGTGGACACACAGTAAGTCTCTAAAACCAGTGCGGCCAGCAGGGTAGGGTACAGGGGGCCAGCTTCTCAGACACGGCCTACCCTCCAGCCCCTTCTTGCCAACAGCAGAATCAGGTTGATTTCTGACACATACCTGACGAGCCTGTACCAGGAGGGACTTATTAGGAAGCTGGGTCATTATAACCAAATTCAGGTCATGCTCCGGATGCAAACAGATACACTTCATCCTCCAGCCTAAAGAGGACTCAAAGCCCCACATTCCCACTAGAGGGCTCCCTTCTCCCCCTGCCCCCTCCCCAGCCCCAGCGCCCGGTAACTCCAGGGCTACAGGGAGCCCAAACGAAAGGCGAATGGGCCCCCACGCTCTGTGATTAAGGCGGAGAGGTGTTAATTATCCTTTGGGAAGAAGCAGATGCTGAGGGGGGCCCGGGCTGAGCCAGGCGGGCCAGAAGAGAAAGGAGCAGCTTCCAGAATCTCGCCAGCCCTCAGGCCTTCCGTGCTGCGCAGTGGAGCAGATTAACGTCTGTAGCTCAGCCCATTTCAAATTAGATTGTGTGCTCACTTTCTGTCTTTTGATCCGTCTACCTGCTGGGCACCTTCTTCTCCTCTCCTGCCTCCACCTAGGGAGCCGCTCAGGGAACCTGCCGGGATGCACCAGGGTCCCTGTGCTGAGCGGCAACGGGATCTGAAGGTGCCGGGGAGCTCACTCCCACTCCTGGGTCCCCTGTTATCCACAGGAGCCATCACTTAGACACCCTAATAATAGGTTTCAGCAATGCACACAGCTGCTCTTCTGTTGCGTGAGGCAGGCGGCTTCCCACTCCACCCGCCGTGGGCTGGGGCTGAGGGTAAATTAATAGGGCCCCACGGCACCTGCACAATGATGGGTGCCCTGTTCACTGAGGAGACGGGGGGTCAACCCCATTCCTCCCCTTCCCTTCTTTCAGTCCAGGATATGGGCACACAGAGGAGGACCAGCTAGTCACCTGTCTCTCTCACACACACACACACTCAAACCAGCCTGCTTCCCATTCTAAGGAAGGTCCTGATCAGAACCTTTTTGAGTCTATGTGTGCGTGCATACTCAGTCATTCAGTCGCGTCTGACTCTTTGCAACCCTGTGGATGGTAGCCCACCAGGCTCCTCTGGCCAAGGGATTTCCCAGGCAAGAATCCTGCAGTGGGTTGCCATGCCCTCCTCCAGGGGATCTTCCTGACCCAGGGATCCAACCCACATCTTCTGCAGATTCTTCACCCACTGAGCCACCCTGGAAGCCCTTTTTGAGCACATCTGAGCCCAAATCTGAGAGATTTGCTCATGCACCCAGGGCTGAGCCTACAAAGCTCAGAGCCAAACCCAGAGAAGCATTAGCATTCCTGGGGAAGTAGCAATGTCACTGGCGGGTCCAAGGGCTCCCTGGTGCTATTTCTTGAGGTGACAGCCTATTCTCAGGGTTGGATGAATTTCTTTAGAGTTAAATTAAAATCCCCATGAAATATTTAGTTGGCTCAGCTCAGAGCTGTGTAATTGGCCTATGTGGGCCGATTTGAGGAAAGAACCAGGCTTAAGGAAAGACGAGTTGGCAGTTCTTTCACGGGTGAAGCTGTGCAGCACAAGGAGGCCAAGCAGATACCGTTGACCTTTGATCTCTTGTCACATGCTCCCATCTCTGGCCCTTTCAGGTCAGAGAGATGTATGTCCATCCCAATTCTACAATCCTCAGTGAGAAAATTAGCTGAAGTCTGGGCTTCAACTTCCTCACCTCTAAAATGGACACCATCATGCCTGTTTTTTGTGATTGTTGCAAGTATTAGATCCAGTAACCTCTGTGGACTGAGCTCAGGGGTCATTCTACCCTTATAACGCCCTCTTCCAACTGTAGCCAGGGGTGGGTTTGAGGCTAAAGCAGATCATGCTGCTCTCTGTATCACCTTTTTACTTTTCTATGTCATGGACCCTCATCAGCGGTCTGGTGAGGTCTGTCGACCCTTTCTTTAAAAATNCAGTAACCTCTGTGGACTGAGCTCAGGGGTCATTCTACCCTTATAACGCCCTCTTCCAACTGTAGCCAGGGGTGGGTTTGAGGCTAAAGCAGATCATGCTGCTCTCTGTATCACCTTTTTACTTTTCTATGTCATGGACCCTCATCAGCGGTCTGGTGAGGTCTGTCGACCCTTTCTTTAAAAATGTTTTAAAATGTTTGTTACATTTGCTGTTTCATGTGACTGTATTACATAATGCATAATTACAAGGGCCCTCCTTGGCAGTCTAGCAGTTAAGACTCTTTGCTTCCAATGCAAGGGGTGCAGGTTGGATCCCTGGTGGGGAAACTAAGATCCCATATGCCGTATGGTATGGCTAATGAATAAAAAAATAAAAGTAAAGAATACATAACCGCATAATTGTGACACACTGGCCATGAGAGCCAGGGGTAGGTCTAGCAACATTCTAATGGCATCACTGTTAACAAAGTCACAGTATGCTTAACACCAATAAGGTTTGTTGCCCACATTTATAGATAAAGCAAATATCACATTTCAGTTTGAATTTAGAAAAAAAAACATAGATATAAATTTTTCCCTTTTAAGTTTATGATCTCTCTTGATGCTCTCCTCAGACCCTTGGGTGGGCATGGACCTCAGGAAAAGAACCCAGAGAGACTTTCCAGTTACTGACCCTGACTCCTCACCAGGCATGGTGTGATGGGGAGGTGCTCTGGCTCTCAAACGTTACCGGTTCATTTGCACTGTGGAATTCTGGCATTTCCTCTTTCCTCTCCCTGCTCTTGGGCTTCCCAAGTGGTCAGCGGTAAAGAATCCCCCTGCCAGTGCAAGGGATGCAGGCTCAATCCCTTGGTCGGGAAAGTCCCCTGGAGGAGGAAATGGCAGCCCACTCTAGTATCCTTGCCTGGGAAATCCCATGGACAGAGGAGCCTGGTGGGCTGCAATCCATGGGGTCACTGAAGAGTCGGACACGGCTGAGTGACTAAACACCAATTGCCAGCTCTGTCCTGGCCTTGGTGAGGCTGCTTCTGCACATGGTTCGGATCTCAGAGTGGTCTTTCCAGAATGCTCATTCAAAGGAGCCCTCTCTCTGACACTCTCTGTGTAATTATCCTGAGTTTTTTCCTTCACGGCAAAAATCACAATCTAAAATTGTCTTGGTCATTCCTTCATCTTCCTGTTTATTGTCTGTTTAGAAAGAAGGTTCCAATAGGCAGGAACCTGTTGTTGCTGTGGCCACACAGCTCTCCAGAGATGAGAACAGTGCCTGGCATGTGATGGGTACCAAACAGATATTTGATGAAGAAAGGCACAACCGAATGAATGAATAGATGAATCAAAGAAAGCAAGCAGGAGCTCGTTCATGTGATTTCCTCACCTTGACTCTGACTTAGGGGAGCAATTGTGCACAATTCCAGCTAAAAGTGCACATGCTCCAGCCACCCTTGGCACTCACCAGCCACCGTAATCTTAGGCAAGTGACCTAACCTCTCTGTACCTCAGTTTCCTCATCTGGAAACTGGGACAGTAACACCACATACCTCATAAGGATGTTGTGAAGACTAAGCGAAATGATATATAAAAAGCATTCAGATCAGTGCCTGGAGCAGAAAGTGCTACAGAAGTGTAAGCCATTATTTTTGTTGTTGCAAGTTAAAGGGTCAACTTCAATGTTATTTAAAACAGTCATTACTTCAAAAGATCAATCTACGTTTTGAAGAGAGAACAAAGAAATTCCATGATTGGAAAACCGATAGGTATGATGAATGTTACGTTGTGTTTATGTAGTTGGGATGTAAAAAAGAACTAGCCCTGAGAGTCTGGGGATGCAGGGATTCCCCAGGGAAGCCTAACTCTGCTTCCTCACACTGGCACCCTTACCATCGCCTTCATCATCCCCAACCCCCGATTTTCTGAAGATCGACCAGTGATTGACACATCAAGGAAAACGATAGAATCCCCAATTTTCAGGATGACAGGCTCATTCATAATCCAAATGTTCCTTATTCCTCAATAAAACTGATAAAAACCTCCAGCCCACATGACAAAGTGGCCCTCAGTAGGCCCTATGATAAGAGGCAGAGGATTGCCACTGGGAGCTCACACTCTGCTGCCAGACTCCCACATACCTTGCTGGCTGCCAGAAAAGCCGAAGGTCAGGGACACTGCTTGGGCTCTGACATGAGTAAGGCTAACTGGCCCACATGGAGATCAAGCTTGCAGCCCTGGCCTTTCAGGCAGAAACCCAGCAGTGACCAAGCCAGTTCCACAGCTGCCGGGGCCTCTGGGTTCCAGGCCTGTGTGTATCTGATGGCACTTCTAGCTCACGGTCCCCTTCTTTTATTTCCCTTCCCGCTTCTCAGCCCCACGTTTGGGAACAGCGTGATTCACAGGCTGCTATTAGGACTGTATTTGTTGGGTGAGATAAAGGACCACCAGTTCCTGGGAGCATTGCTGACAGCCGCAGAGAACTTCCAGAGGCGGCCCCTTCGCCCCTGCTGAACTCCAAATCAACAAGCCTCCTTCGGTGATTCCCCCATCCCTTACTGTCTTGCTGGACAGTCTGAACTGGCCTCAGACTGAGCCCTGAGCTGTGCCACAGGGTGCCAGGAAGGGTGAGCAAAGATCTGACTCATCAGATCCATGAACTGGTTAACAGCTAGCCTTTTTCTCATTTCTTATCAGCATATGCACTGCTGCTGCTGCTGAGTCGCTTCAGTCGTGTCGACTCTGTGTGACCCCATAGACGGTAGCCCACCAGGCTCCCCCACCCCTGGGATTCTCCAGGCAAGAACACTGGAGTGGGCTGCCATTTCCTTCTCCAATGTATGAAAGTGAAAAGTGAAAGTGAAGCCGCTCAGTCGTGTCCGACTCAGCGATCCATGGACTGCAGCATATGCACAAGTCAAAGCCATTGCCAAGGGCAGAGGGCATTTTCTCAGGGATCCCTGCTGTTCTTCCCAAGAAGACAGCTAGAGGTGCTGCATAAGCCTCTGGCCCCTCCTCCTCGGTGATGAAGTGCATTTGGTCTACTTTAGAGAGGTGCTGACAGGGTTCTCTTGCCCCCTCATAATCAGTTCAGTTGCTCAGTCGTGTCCGACTCTTTGTGACCCCATGAATTGCAGCACGCCAGGCCTCCCTGTCCATCACCAACTCCTGGAATTCACTCAAACTCACGTCCATCAAGTCGGTGATGCCATCCAGCCATCTCATCCTCTGTCGTCCCCTTCTCCTCCTGCCCNCTGTGGCCACTGCTGAGTTTTCCAAATTTGCTGGCATATTGAATGCAATACTTTCACAGCATCATCTTTCAGGATTTGAAAGAGCTCAACTGGAATTCCATCACCTGCCCTAGCCCCTCATAATAAACACCCCCAAAATTCTTCTCACAGACTGCGTATGAGCTCCATAACAACCTCAAAGCCAGCAGTAGCCAGTGTAGAGATAGGAGAATAAGACAGAGCAATGATGGTGTTCAATTCAGGATGATGGTAGCCTTTTGGGAGGAGGGAGGGTGCAGAGTGAAGGGAGGCATTTTGGCAGGCAGGGGCAAGGGTCAGCAGTGTGCTGTTGTTGGTGTGTCTTGATAGGGATTGTGATGGCATGGGTGTGTCCCCTCTGTGATAAGTCAAGTCTATGCTTATGATTTGTGTGCATTCTATATGTATATTTCAATTACAACGCTTTTTAAAAAGTTAAGTGATTTGTCCAAATAGAAGAGAGAGTGGCTACCATCAGGCCTGACACTCAGCATCTTGCTGACTCTTTTTTGTTGTTGTTGTATTAAGGTAGAGCCAAGTAAAAATGTGATAATTACAGGTGGACAGCAAAAGGACTCAGCCATACATATAATGTATCCATTCTCCCCCAAACTCCCCTCCCATCCAGGATGCCACATAAAACATTGCCTGCTGACTCTTTCAGAGAAGGCAATGGCAGCNGTTGTTGTTGTATTAAGGTAGAGCCAAGTAAAAATGTGATAATTACAGGTGGACAGCAAAAGGACTCAGCCATACATATAATGTATCCATTCTCCCCCAAACTCCCCTCCCATCCAGGATGCCACATAAAACATTGCCTGCTGACTCTTTCAGAGAAGGCAATGGCAGCCCACTCCAGTACTCTTGCTTGGAAAATCCCATGGATGGAGGAGCCTGGTAGGCTGCAGTCCATGGGGTCGCGAAGAGTCAGACACAACTGAGAGACTTCACTTTCACTTTTCACTTTCATGCGTTGGAGAAGGAAATGGCAACCCACTCCCGTGTTCTTGCCTGGAGAATCCCAGGGATGGGGGAGCCTGGTGGGCTGCCGTCTATGGGGTTGCACAGAGTTGGACAGGACTGAAGCGACTTAGCAGCAGCAGCAGCAGCAGCAGCTGACTCTTTGGAATAAAAAAGCCTGTATGTAACAGGGCTGCAGTGGCTACATTATTTGTGCCAGGGGCTGGTATGTTCAGACATGACAAATCTCTAGCCTATCTCTGTTTAAACATCTGGGTGGCTTCTAATTCAAGACGAGCTAAAAGGAATATTTGACGATTTTAACTGGATTAGTAGGTTGCATCTGGATGGAGAAAAGTCCAGATCCCTTGTCTGGTGCAAACAACTGGATTGACTGTAAAACTCTCAGGAGCCAACTCTCTCTCTGCTGTGAACACTGGGCAAAGCCCAGTGGCTGGGGGCGGGGGAACGTGGCCCCTCAACTGGGAGCCGAAAACACCCTCCAACACTTGCCAGCCTCCACTCTAGATGGGTCTTAAAACCCAGAAGGAGACAGCACTCTATCCCATGTTGGGTAGTGATGTTGTCTCAGTGTTTTGTGGGTCCTGGGTTTAAGTATGTGTCCTGCTAGCTATGTGATCATGGGCAAGTTACTTAACCTCTCTGAACTTGTTTTCTCATGAGTAAAGTATGAATGGCAACAGCTTCTTCTATTTTACAGAGTTGCTGTGAGGATTACATGAGTTAATGTCCAAGGTCTGACACAAAGAACATGTTCACCGCTCAATCATGTTTGCTGCTATTAATATTATGCTCTTTCTGATTCTGGCATCCCACCTCCATCCTCTGCCCATCTGCTTGACACCCCCAAGACCTGGCCTGTGCTTTGGGCTGCACCGTCCTGCCAAGTGGGTTTTTAAAAAATACAATTTATTTCATTTTAATAATTTCATTTAGTTGTGTTTTGTTGCCGCATGCAGCTTTCCTCTAGTTGCAGCGAGCGGGGTTATTCTCTAGCTGTGGTGCACAGGCTTCTCACTGCAGTGGCTTCCCTTGTTGAAGAGCACAGGCTCCAGAGTGCAGGCTCAGTAGTTGCGGTACACGGGCTTCAGTAGTTAGCGCACACGGGCTTAGTTGTCCCAAGGCATGTGGGACCTTCCTGGTGTGTGTGCTTAGTCACTCAGTCGTGTCACTCTTTGTGACCCCATGGACTGTAGCCCTTCAGACTTCTCTGTCCATGGAATTTTCCAGGCAAGAATACTGGAATGGGTTACCATTTCCTCCAGGGGATCTTCTCAGCCCAGGGATTGAACCTGCATCTCCTGAGTCTCCTGCATTGGCTGGCAGTTTCTCTACCGCTGAGCCACCAGGGAAGACCCTGGACCAGGGATTGAACCAGTGTCTCCTGCATCGCAAGGCAGATTCTTAACCGCTGGACCATCTGGTGGGGTTTTGAAGGTCGAACTCTCCTACCTGATTGGCTCCTACTGACTCTCCTTCACTTTTGGTCAGACTGACACCAGCTGACACAACTGCTGATCTCCTGTACTTACTGACCACATCCACCCTTTGCTTTGATCTCCTGCCTGTATTCCACCGTTCACCAACCCCCGGCAGCCAGCCGGGTCCCCAGCCTGCTGCCATCCAAGACCAGGCAGGTATGCTTGGGGCGTGTCCTGGATGTGGATAAAGGATCCATTCAGCAACAGTGGACAGTTCTTCTGGGCTGTTCAAATTCACTGAATGGACCACCTGTTGCAATTTTTAAAGATCTAGGCCTTCACCCTGTTGCCTAAATTGCAAACGTAGACATAGCAGGGGCTGAAGTTTGTCATCTAGCAAAGGAGCTCACCTGAGGACGGCAGAAGGAATAATGCCATGGGTTCTGGAAAGGGCGGGGCAGAATGGGCTCTCAGACAGCCGTCTCCAGAGCTGCCAACACCGCCGTTGGCACCACTGAGCCATTTCTGGTTCTCCCACTGACAAATGGTGGGATGTCAGTTGCTCCTGACAAGCTATAGGATGGCCAGAAGAATAATCTGTGAATAAGCCCCCTAAAGCAGATAAGGCTTCTGGCCAAGAACTGAGATGGTGAGGCCAAGCCATGACAACAAGCAAGTTGAAAACACAAGACCTCTGGTGTGAATTCATTTCTGTGAGTGAGGGATGGGTGGGGGAATGACAGAGGGGACTGCCGCATATGGTTGCTCTGGAGTAGAGCTATTTATTCCTGGGAAGGCAAGGGGCTTCTCAGGTGGCCCTAGTGGTAAAGATCCTGCCTGCCAATGCAGGAAACTCAGGAGATGTGGGTTCAATTCCTGGGACAGGAAGATCCCCTGGAGGAGGGCATGGAAAATGACTCCAATATTCTTGCTTGGAGAATCCCATAGGCAGAGGAGCCTGTGGACTAGAGTCCGTAGGGTCGCAAAGAATCGGACGTGACTGAGTGACTGAGTGTGCACGCACAAGGCAAGGGAGGAGCAGTGTCCGCTGGCTGGGGGTTGGGGCTGGAGTGGGCAGGGAGCCACTGCAGCAGGCTCTGATGACCCAGAGATGGCTGGATGAGCAAACACAGCAGGTGTTCAAGGCGGCTCCCACAGTACTCAAGAGGACACATTGCAAACCCATCTGAATTTGAAATCTGATTCTGGCACTTCTCAGCCCCATGATTTTGGACAAATGAACCTCTAGCCTGTTTGCTGATTTATAAAACAGGGATCAGAATACTTTACTTTGTCAGGGTCTTCAGTTCAGTCACTCAGTCATATCCAACTCTTTGTGACCCCATGGACTGCAGCACATCAGGCTTCCCTGTCCACCACTATCTCCCGGAGCTTGCTCAAACTCATGTCCATTGAATCGGTGATGCTATCCAACCATCTCCTCCTGTCGCCTTGCCTTCTCCTCCTGCCTTTGATCTTTCCCAGCATCAGGGTCTTTTCCAGTAAGTCAGTTCTTCGCATCAGGTGGCCAAAGAACTGGAGCTTCAGCTTTAGCATCAGTCCTTCCAATGAATATTCAGGATTGATTTCTATTAGGATTGACTGGTTTGATCTCCTTGCTGTCCAAAGGACTCTCAAGACTCTTCTCCAACACCACATTTCAAAAGCGTCAGTTCTTCGACACTCAGCTTTCTTGATGGTCCAACTCTCACATGTGTACATGACTACTGGAAAAACCATAGCTTTGACTAGACAGACCTTTGTCAGCAAAATAATGTCTCTGCTTTTTAATACGCTGTCTAGGTTGGTCATAGCTTTTCTTCCAAGGAGCAAGTGTCTTTTAATTTCATGGCTGCATTCACCATCTGCAATGATTTTGGAGTCCAAGAAAATAAAGTCTCTCACTGTTTCCCCATCTATTTGTCATGAAGAGATGGGACCAGATGCCATGATCTTCGTTTTCTGAATGTTGAGTTTTAAGTCAACTTTTTCACTCTCTTCTTTCACTTCCATCAAGAGGCTCTTTAGTTCCTCTTCACTTGCTGGCATAAGAGTGGTGTCATCTGCATATCTGAGGTTACTGATATTGCTCCTGGAAATCTTGATTCCAGCTTGTGCTTCATTAAATGAGATACTATTTGTAGAGCAACTTTTAGCACGGCACCTGGCATCTAGTAAGTGCTCAATAAACAGCACCCATGACTATCTTTGGTGCAATATCACCCAAGGAACAGGTGAAAGGTCAGCCTAGGGAGTCACAAGGGATTGAGCTCAGAACACAGGAGTCTCAGGGGAGATGACTCAGATGTCCATGAAGCACCTGCTTCATGGTGTACATGGTGTCACTCCCTCTACCAACACCTATACTGGAGGAAATAAAACCGGCAAGCACAAGCAGATGCTGATTGCAAAGGCAGTTGGAGGGGACATCCTTGGTGGTCCAGTGGCTAAGACTCTGTGCTCCTAATGTAGGGGGCCCAAGTTTGATTCTTGGCCAGGGAACTAGCTCCCACATGCCATAACTAAGAGTTTGCATGTCACAACTAAAGATTTCATGAATTGTAACTGAGACCCAGCACAGTCAAAACAAACAAAGATAAATAAATAAATATATGTAAAACAAAGGCAGTCAGAGGACAAATGTGTGTGTGATGGGAATTGAGCAGACAACCATTTAGGCCAACTAAAGCTTAAAGACTGAAGACAGAGGGCTGTGACTCAGAGAGCAAACTAGAAGATGGGGTCAATTTCAGAGCCAGACAACGCACCCCAGACATTCCCACCCCATGAGGAGAGGAAAGAGGGGGAGGGGGCTTAAGCTCCTCTTTCTCAAGACAATATCGGTGTGGGACGTAGGGCAGGGTTGCACATACACTGGGGTGAGCTGAGGGCCCAGCTTTGGGGACCAGGGGAAGGTGGAGCTGGGAAGGGAGGCAGGGATTTGAATAGGAAGTGTATGGGTGCCCATGGCATCTCTGCTGCCCCAGCCTGCTGAACGCGCCAGCACTTCTGGGCCACTATGCGTTTTCCTGTTACCAGTCAAAGGGATCATCTGAAAGTCTACCACTGGTTCTTGGCATTGGGATGTTCTGTCCAGGCTCTGAGGTCTCTGGGGTCAAGGGCTACAATGGTTCATTCTTTTATACATGTCTTCACAGCATCCCATCCATCTACTCATCCATCCATCCACCCATCCATTTACCTACCACCCACCCATCCATCTATCAACCTATTTATCTACCACCCATCCATCCACCCACCCACCCATTTATCTACCATCCATCCAGCCATCCACCCAAAATTTTATCTACCATCTGTCCATCTGAGTGTGTGAGTGCTAAGTTGTTTCAGTCATGTCTGATTCTGTGCAGCCCAGGCAGACCACAGCCTGCCAGGCTCCTCTGCCATGGGATCCTCCAGGAAAGAATACTAGAGTGGGTTGCTCCGACCTCCTCCAGGGGATGTTCCTGATTCAAGCATCAAGGTTCTTTACCACTAGCACCATCTGGGAAGTCCATCCATCCATCTACCCATGTATTTATTTACCATCCATCAATCTACCCATCTATTCATCCATCCATCCATCCATCCACCCATTTATCTACAATTTTATCCATCCTATAATTCCTAAGTATGCTGGGGGCTGTTCCAGGTGCCATCAGCATACAGATGAACAAGACAAATGTAATTTCTGGTCTCAGAGAACTTGCATTCTAGTCTCACAGTAAGCAAGGTGATTTCATTTGGCAACAGTTTCTTTGAAGATCATACAACAAGGTACTGTGGAAGAGAGGGGTTCAGAGACACGATGGTGGTCCCTTAGGTGGCAGAGAAAGAATACTTCCTGGAGGAGGCAACATCTGGATTAGACCTAGATAACCAGGTAGAAGCAGTAGATTGGAGACTTTGAAGGAACAGATTTCTGCTAGAAGGAAGAGCACAGACCATATGCTGGAACTGGGCACGCTGTGTACAAGGAGTCAAGAGAAGGTCAGAGAGAGTGGAGCCGGTGATGGGAGATGCAGGGTCTTGTGAGCTCTTAATTACTTCTTTAGATGGTAGGGATGTTGGTTAAATTGTGACTGATGAAGGTAGTAGTTAGTCAGTCGCTAAATCATGTCCTACTCTTTTCGACTCCAGGGACTGCAGCACGCCAGGCTTCCCTGTCCTTCCCTATCTCCCAGAGTTTGCTCAAACTCATGTCCATTGAGTCAGTGATACTATCCAATCATCTCATCCTCTTTCACCCCCTTCTCCTCCCACCCTCACTCTTTCCCAGCATTTTCCAGTGAGTCAGCTCTTTGCATCAGGTGGTCAAAGTATTGGAGCTTCAGCTTCAGCATCAGTTCTTCCAATGAATATTCAGGATTGATTTCCTTTAGGGTTGACCTGTTTGATTTCCTTGCAGTCCAAGGGACCTTCCAGATTCTTCTCCAGCACCACAATTTGAAAGCATCAATTTTTTGGTGCTCAGCCTTCTTTATGATTCAACTCTCACAACCGTACATGACTAGTGGAAAAACCATAGCTTTGGCTATACAGATCCTTTGTCAGCAAAGTGATATGTCTGCTTTTTAATATACTGTCTAGGTTTGTCATAGCTTTCCTTCCAAGGAGCAAGTGCCATTTAATTTCATGGCTGCAGTCACCGTCCACAGTGATTTTTGGAGCCCAAGAAGATAAAATCTGTCACTGTTTTCACTTTTCCCTCCCTATTTGCCATGAAGTGATGGGACCAGATGCCATGATCTTAGCTTTTTGAATGCTGAGTTTTAAGTCAGCTTTTTCACTCTCCTCTTTCACCCTCATCAAGAGGTTCTTTAGTTACGCCTTGCTTGATGAAGGTAGAACATGGAGGAAATGTTTTTGCTCACTGAACAAGGGAGCAAATGTTGGCCCAGGGAGATGTGGCACCAGCTTAAAGCTCAGGGACACACCTAGACTTCCAAGTCAAGGTATTTTTTTTCTAAGATCAAAAGGACATGTGAACCTGCCACCAGTGCTGCCACCTTGTCGCCTAACAGAGGCTATGTCTCTCTCAAGAGAGGACCCAGAGGCCATTCCTCTGGAGGGAATTTCTGTTCCTTGTGTCTGCTTTCCCCAGACAAGAGGACAAGGAGAGGAGGTCAGAACCATGGCAGGTTCCACTGATGCAGATAAACTTTAGAAGGCAGCCAGAGCTCAGGCCACAGGAGCATGACCAGACACATGGTACTTCAGTTTTGCCTTGATCAGTTACAGTTTTGTGGTCTCCAGACAGGTGCAGCAAGGAGAAATTAACCCAATTAACCCAGGCCAGCCTGGGACAGGGAAGGACCCAGCCCTGGAAGAGCACATCTCGCAAAAAGGCAGGCCTGTGGACCCACGTGTTTGGGGATGGATGGAGGAGGGACCAAGGCTTTACGTCCAGAAAGGAAGTGCAAGCAGAGTCTTATGGGAGAGGCAGGTAGCAGATGGCAGGGAAGGAGAGAAGAGGTCTGACCTTCTCTGAGAGTCACAGCATGTCAGGGATACTGAGGACATTACAGTTCATTGATATCTCATAATAACCCCGGGGTGGATGCTACTATCCTCATTTTGAGGACAAAAATGCGGAGTGGGGTGGATCAGAAACACTGGCTGGCTTGTCCAAGCACCCGGGGTAGGTGTTGCAGCATGGGGAGAGGGGTGGAGGATGGCTGAGAATGCTCTGCTCCCCCCATTTCACTACCTCCTGCCTCTGATGACCCTCCAAAGGAGCTCGGGCCCAGCTCTGCCCTCTCGCCCATCTTTCCCCCGCACTCTATTTCTCCACCTCCAAGTTCTGCCTGTACTTCAGACCCATGTCATCTACTCCTCATCTCTGCCATCTAAAGCAACGTGTTTTTTCCAGAGACTGTTTCTCAGTTCATGACTTCACCAGGCACTTGTCATCTAAAACCGAGACCAGGAGTCAGCCAGAGTCTCCCTGTCCTACCTCCCTGCTGTCTCTCCATTCAATAACCAAGCCCCATCCATCCTACCTCTGAAACGCCCACATAATCCATCACTATCACTTGGATCTGACTGCTGCTGTCATCACTCAAGTCTTTACTGGAATTATTCAGTAGTTTCTGCACTGGCCTCATTGCTCCTAGTTCTTCCCCACTCCATCTGTCCAGTTGAGTGGATGCCAAGGGCACTTGGGGTCCTCGAACTTGACCGTGCATTACAATCACCTGGAAGGCCTGTGAAAATGCATGTTGCCGGGCCCTACTCCCGGGGGACTGTCTGATTGTCAGACTGTCAGACTGTCTGATTCAGCAGGTCTGGATGGGACCCCAGAATTTGAGTTGCTCACAAGTTCTAGGTAATGCTGATGCTGCTGGTTCAAGGACTACATTTTCAGAACCACTGCTCTAGAATCTACTTCCAGACAAAAGATCTACTCACATCACTGCCCCCCTTAAAGAAACTCCAGCAACTTCCTATGTGTGTGTGTGTGTGTGTGTGCGCACACACAACTCAGTCGCTAAGTTGTGTCTGACTCTTAGTGACCTCATGGACTGTAGACTGCCAGGCTCCTCTGTCCATGGGATTTCCCAGGCAAGAATACTGGTGTGGGTTGTCATTTCCTTCTCCAGGGGATCTTTCAGACCCAGAGATTGAAGCAGTGTCTCCTGCTTGGCAAGAGGATTCTTTACCACTGAGCCACCTGGAAACCCTCAGCAACTACCTACTAGCTTTCAAATATGGTCCAAACTCCCTACAGTGATATTCACAATCTGTCCTACACTTTCTCTCCAGCGTCACCTCAAGCCCTGATCTCTCTTTAACCTATGATGCAGCCACATTGCTCTATTGGTGTTCCTTACACCTGTCACTTATTTCAAACTCCATGTCTTTACCCACACAGTTCCCTCTGCCTGTAACTATTTCCTCCTTGCTGCTGCTGCTAAGTCGCTTCAGTTGTGTCCGACCCTGTGTGACCCCATAGATGGCAGCCCACCAGGCTCCCCTATCCCTGGGATTCTCTAGGCAAGAATACTGGAGTGGGTTGCCATTTCCTTCTCCAATGCATGAAAGTGAAAAGTCAAAGTGAAGTCGCTCAGTCGTGTCTGACTCTTCTTGACCCCGTGGACGGCAGCCTACCAGGCTCCTCCGTCCATGGGATTTTCCAGGCAAGAGCACTGGAGTGGGGTGCCATCGCCTTCTCCATTATTATAGTATAGTTACTTTTTAATTTCTTTCTACTTTAGTCTTACCATTAACTCAAAGGTAAGGGATGTATCTTAAGCATCTATAGCTCACATTCAATAACTTTTTATTGATTAAAGAAGAAATGAAGAGATTAAAACTCCTGTAGTTTTAATCCTCCTTGGCTCTTGTCAAATTCCTGCTGCTGCTAAGTCACTTCAGTCCCATCTGACTCTTTGCGACCCCATAGACGGCAGCCCACCAGGCTCCTCCATCCCTGGGATTCTCCAGGCAAGAACACTGGAATGGGTTGCCATTTCCTTCTCCAATACTTGAAAGTGAAAAGTGAAAGTGAAGACGCTCAGTCATATCCAACTCTTAGCGACCCCATGGACTGCAGCCTACCAGGCTCCTCTGTCCATGGGATTTTCCAGGCAAGAGCACTGGAATGGGCTGCCATTGCCCTCTCCATGTCAAATTCCTCCGTAGCCATTAAGGTCCAACTTGACTATTACTTCCCTTAGAGGCACTACAGTGACCATGAATGACCATGAACTTTGATGTCAGGCTTGGCTTTGAAGTCCAGAATCAGTCAACTTGTTAGCTGAGTTAGTCTCTCTGTTAAGCTGGAGCTAACCTCAGCATCCTCACTATAAACTGTGAATAATAACATTTATTTGTAAGATTGTTGTTGGAGAGGAAATGACGCATAAGAAATGCCTGGCAGGTAGTAGCTCCTCAATAAACAATAGCTATTATTATCGTTATTGCTGCTCTAAAGTCTTGCCTGGCTTCCTGGAGCTGAATAATTTCTTTTTTCCTGTATTCCCATAAAATTTTGTATATGATCCCATTTTGCATATTTCTCATGCTGTGGTCTCATTATTTTTATGCACTGGGCCTCATTCCTGTTATAGTTGGGGGCCATTATAGAAATTATAAACATTGATCCTCCTAGAAAACTTAGTGGGCACATAACTTGGCAAACTAAAGATGTCTTTGCAGGAGGAAAATTTATAGGTGGATAGAGGCTCACACCCGGAGAAGGCACTGGTGACCCACTCCAGTACTCTTGCCTGGAAACTCCCATGGACGGAGGAGCCTGGTGGGCTGCAGTCCACGGGGTCGCAAAGAGTTGGACACGACTGAGCGACTTCAATTTCACTTTTCACTTTCATGCATTGGAGAAGGAAATGGCAACCCACTGCAGTGTTCTTGCCTGGAGAATCCCAGGGACGGGGGAGCCTGGTGGGCTGCCATCTATGGGGTCGCACAGGGTCAGACACGACTGACGTGACTTAGCAGCAGCAGCAGCAGAGACTCACACCAGAGCACACGCTTGGTGAGCTGCGTGAGGCTGGGTTTCAGTCCCCACCCACCCCTTGTACAATATACAACTTGCCCAACCATGCTTGGAGGCTCTGTAAAGGTAGAATGTGAACCTAGTGAAAATAAAGACTGGGTCTAATTTAACCTGAAGTCACAGCCAGTGTTGAATCAATGCCTGTAGGGGCAGATAATAGTGCCTGAGGATGGGAAGCACTTAAGTAGGGTGAGCAGGGCCCTGGCCCCAGGTTCAGGAAAAGCATCCTTAACTCCTAGAGGGAAGGGACGTGCAAAACCCAGGGTTAGTAACATTAGAGACTCAGGCTTTAGAGAAAAGTCAGCAGCTGAATTAGTGGGCACTTTGGGGAACAAGGGGCTTGTCATGTGGCTCAGCTGGTAAAGAATCCGCCTGCAATGTGGGAGACCTAGGTTCGATCCCTGGGTTGGGAAGATCCCCTGGAGAGGAGAGAGGCTACCCACTCCAGTATTCTGATCTGGAGAATACCCTGGACTGTATAGTCCATGGGGTCTTGAAGAGTTGGACACAACTGAGCAACTTTCCTTTCACTTTGGGGAAAAAGACAGAGGATAAGTGTCCTCATGCCCAGCCAGACCTCTTCAAAGCACCCTTGACCTCAGACTACAGCCCGGTGCATCCGTAGATGACACCTCACCTCTGCCATGTGAGGCGGGCAATCAGGACTACAGGACTCTTAGGAGATATTAAGATCCCACTTTCGCAGCTTCCGTCCCCACTCCTGCCCCAAATCAGTTCCCTACTGCCTGGCTCTTCTGTGTCACAGCAAGCCAGTCTCTCAGAAGGCTTTCAGATGCCTTAATTAATCCACTTTCACTTACTCTGCAGACCCTCACTCTCCTAAACAGCTGGTACTCAGCTGGGAAGGCAGAAATAATTTCCAAGAAGGGAGCCTTCTGACAAATTTCCCAGGCCATTT
The DNA here is from genome assembly GCA_006410615.1 of Neotragus moschatus. NCBI lineage: Eukaryota > Metazoa > Chordata > Mammalia > Artiodactyla > Bovidae > Neotragus > Neotragus moschatus. The sequence continues at coordinate 27,098 of SJYA01002098.1, forward strand.
TCTAGACACCCATGGGGTTTGGGGGCGTTACCAGTCTGGAGCTGCTGGAGTCGCTGTGAACATAACTGAACTGCAAAACCCCTGGGATTCCCATCCATAGCAGCTTCTTCAGTAGGAAGAACCCTCCCGGAGTCTCAGGACAGCCAGGCAAAGCTCTGGTCTCTCCTCCTGAATCTGCGGCTGATTTTCTGGGCCTCATGTTCCATGATCCCAGACAGGGAACCATCTTGACTCTGCTTCTTGGGAGATGAGCATTTGAGCTGTACACCCTCACAGCTGACGTACACTGTCGCTCCCTGGTCCTGCCCTGCTTAGGGCTCCCTTAGAAACCTACTCCCCTCTCTCCTGCCCACCCTGGAGCACACGGCTTCTTTCTCATGTCTGTATTCTGCCTACCTCCATATCACCTCGCCTGTAAGCTCTCAAAGACAGAACCAAATCTCATCTATCCTTCCCCCCCAAACCTCAAGCACAGTAACTGACTCGCTGTGTTAAATTACTATCTGCTGATTGATTAATCAATTCATGGCCCAGTTTTCCAAGCCTCAGGTTAACAATTGGGTTGATAGAAACCTGCTAAGGAATGAACTCCCTAAGTTTATTCAGGGAACACTTATCACCTGGTGCCTTGCTCGGCATGACCTAAAGGAACTGTCTGATACACTTTGCTGTGTCCCAGGCACTGTTAGGTGCACGTGGATATCAAGAGGAATGAGATGCTGTGCTTGCCCGCAAGGAGCTGCCAGTCTCGCGGCCACTTAGAATCCATCCCAGCGGTCCCCCAGTGAGGAGTCATTTCTGCCTCCTACCTTGTAAGTTGAAAATGATATAGTTTATATCTATAACAGAGCTTTATTCCATACAACTTGGTGTTAAAATAACTTCTGCCATCTGTCTGCCTTTCCAGTGGGAGAGCTCCTGGAGGAAAGAGACCTGGTTTCAAATCCTAGTGCTTCCACGTGCTGGCCTCTCTGGGGCTGTGTGTTCTCAGGCCGTAAAAAGGAAGTAGTTATAACACCCACTTCCCAGATAATGCAGTCGAGGATGTAACTATCATCCCTGTGGCCCTCTAAGTCTGGCCATGCAGCGCCTCCCCTCTTTTTTCCCATTTTTCTGGTCCACTCTATTCCTTTCTCTCCATTCTGCTAGCAAGCAGACGCTGTACCAAAGTCATGCAAAAATCCACTCCAGCCACCAGTTCTCATGCGTCCCTAGTGGTGCAATAAGACGCGCTCAAGGCAGGGGTCTGAAGAGCATATGAATCTGGGCTCTGGCTGCTCACTCTGAGTCTGCACTTGGGTTCATTGCTGACTCTCTGAGCCTCCATTTCATCTGTAAAATGGAGTAACAATCCCTCTCAGACCATGCACGGATTAAATGAAATAGCACCTGCTGAGCTCCTACACAGTGGCTGCCTTTGTCAGAGCTGTCACGGTCCTGCTCTCCCTCCTGGGGGCTCAGCTTTGAAGAAGGACACTGTGCCTTCATCAGATGACCACTGCCCCCATTCTAATTCTCTACAGAGCCACGGAAAGCAAGAGGAAAAAGCCTGAAGACCCACGACAGAGCTCTCAGCTGAAAGCCGGTGACGGGCAGGTAGGGTATTGTCTGGGGCTCATGTTCATTGCAGGCTGCGGGTCCAGAGGCCCAGCACAGTCTTCTGGGGGGTGTGCGCCCCAGCCGTAAATGTGGAGAGAGGACAGCAGCGCAGACACAGACAGCAGCACCCAGCTGCATGGGCGGCAGCTGAGACAGATGTCTCAGAAAAGGCACAGCGGCTGCAGGTTCAAAACTGCTTTTCTTGGCTTTTATCGGGTGGGAGAAAGGACTTGAGTAACAGAAAGGAACCTTTGAGGACTCCAGATGAGACAGACAGTTGTAAGGGAGGGTCTGATGAGAGATGGAGAGCGAAGGCGGTTGTGGTCCAGGAAGCAGCCCAGGGCTCTGGCCCTTTTATTCTCAAGGACAACAGTCTGTGGATAATGAACCAGACAAGATGGATTTCTTCCCTTCCTGCATCTCGGGGGTTGTATGCAGGGACCACTGCTTGACACACATGCCGCAAAAAGCCATTCCAGGAAGGACCTTGCCCAGAGTCAGACAGCCTTCCCTCTTCTGAGAGGCAGGACGACCTGCTTCAAAGTCCCCATGAAAGGGGAGCTCCCCGACTCGGTAGGTGCTAGAATGAAATGCCGAGACCCCACATTGTTGCTGTTTTCTCCCAGTCATCTTCACTGAGCCTGCTTTTATTTGGGCCCCATCCCGCCCCCTGCATCACTGGACTGCTCTCTGATAAACATAACTGAATCTGGTCTTCCCACATCCAGTCCATCCCCATCTTGCCTCCTGGACTAACTTTCTGGGACCAAAGCCAACTACAGCACTCCTCCCCTCCTGGAATAAAACAAACCAACCACCTCTCTCTCTTCAAAAGCTCCCCATTAGCCCTCCGGACATAGTTTAAATATACAAACATATAAATCCTGTCACCACTGGCCCCTGCCTATAGCTCTACCCGCCTCCACTCCCTGCCATACTTGATGCCAGCCACACAGAACCATTTGCACTGCCTGGTATAATATCAGGATTTTCTGCACCTAGAATATTCTTTTCTATTGAGATGATGCTCCTCCATCTGCAACACTCTGTTCCATGGTCCCTTCCTGGGTGAGTCCTTCCCTGAGTCCTTCCCTGCTCATTCTTGTACATACCTTGTTCGTGCTCCCACCAGCCCTACCAGTATTGCTCATTACCCATGCGACCCACGTTATCTGCTTCGTGACTCAGTTCCCTCACCTGGAACATCTGGTTATCATGAAGACAAATGAGTCAAGCGTGTAATACAGTGCCTGGCCCACAGGAAACACTTAATAAATGTCGGTCACTGTTATCTTCATCATTCTTACTGTTCAGTCACTAAGTTGTGCCTAACTCTTTGCAACCCCAAGGACTGTAGCACACCAGGCTTCCCTGTCCTTCACTGTCTCCTGGAGTTTGCTCAAACTCACATCCATTGAGTCGATGATGTCATCCAACCACCTCGTCCTCTGTCACCCCTTTCTCCTCCTGCCTTCAATCTTTCCCAGCCTCAGGATCTATTCCAATGAGCTGGCTCTTCGCATTAGGTGGCCAAAGTATTGGAGCTTCAGCTTCAGAATCAGTCCTTCCAATGAATATACAAGTTTGATTTCCTTTAGGATTGACTAATTTAATCTCCTTGCTGTCCAAGGGACTCTCCAGCATCTTTTCCAGAACCACAATTCAAAAGCTTCAGTTCTTCAGCACTCAGCCTTCTTTATGGTCTAACTCTCATATCTATACATGACCACTGGAAAAACCATAGCTTTGATTATAGGGACCTTTGTCAGCATGGTTAATATTATTAATAGAGCATGTATCACATGGTACTGGAATTCATGGTTCATTTGTCTCTTTGAGTAGGTCCTGAGCTCCTTACCAGCAATTCCTCCCATCCAAATAGTGCTTGTCAGAGAGTGGGCACTTTGATGAATGAGTGAATGAATGAATGAATGGCTGAATTATCACTGGAGCCTACCTCCTCCTACCTGAGTAAACGCAGGGACCAGGCTTTCAGAGGAAGAGAAAGTCCCCCCCTTGAACGTGGCCGTCACATGGGAAAAGAGTTGAGCATTCAGTTTTAGCCCCTGGATCAGTATCTTGATTTTAAAGAACAGAATTCCATGACCTATTTTCAGTTAAAATAGTCTCTGGCTTCAAGGTGAAAAGGAATCCCAGGGGACTAGTTGCATTTTTTTTTTTTTTAGTTCGGCAAAATGTCTCTCAACAACTTTCCCAGTGGATTGAGACCACAGATAGCCCACCCTCCAGGTCTCTGGCAAACCCTCTTAATAGTCCTTTCTCCTAGGGGCCCAGGAGGGGAAATGGAATGAGGCATTTCAGCTTCATCTACACTTAATTCATCAAAATGTCACTGGTAAGAGCTATTTGATGTCCAAAGCTTATGAGCCTTGAATCTAAGCCTTCTAAAGCCCCTTTCTCTTTGAACCTAAATGGGCTGTTCTGCCAATGTGGCATTGACTGCCAACAGGGGACTTGGTTCTGAGCTTTGAAGCCTGAGGGGGGCTCTCTCTCTCTTCCTGAATGTGCTTTACTTTTTTCCAAGCTGGGCCCCTAGGATGTGAAATGCAATCTCTCCCCTTCCAGGATACCAGTGCTCAGGGCTGAACCCACAAGAAAGCTTCACACACAACTGGGGGAGAGGAGAAGGGGTCAGAGAGGTCATCCACTCACTTTACAAACAAAGTGCAGCCCCTTTATGGGCCAGAGTCAGTCGTGGGTACCAAGTTCTGGGCATCCTCCACAGGCTCTGCCTAGAAAGACCTCTTGGAAGAGAGCACCATTCATGGCTGGAGGGAGATGAGGGTGTAGGTCCATGAGGAGAGGCCATGAGGACTCAGGTGCCCATCTGCTGGCTGTGGGACCGGGGGTGAATCATTTGTATTTCTAAGCAGCAGGGTGTTCACCCATAGATCCACTTCACACAGGCACTATGGAGGATAAAGAGTCAGTGCTGTGAAAGCAGTTTCAAACATGAAATCAACGCATACGTGTGTGGGGGGTGACTAGGACAACAGCCAGGACAGGAACACCCCTGACTGCACTGCTTCCCAGTGACCCATTCATGCCTCGGCGAGGACCCCAAAGCCCGTCATGAATGCGCCGTTCCCCCCCACTCTGGCCTGCCCACCGTGATCCCCACCAGGACTCCGCTCCAGCCACGTGACTATCCCTGCCTCTCCCCAGTGCCTAAGAGACACGCACGCTCTCAACTCCCAGCAGCCGCTTCCACAAGCGATTCCATTTTAAACAACAGCCAACCTTTCAGCTCCACAGCTCCTTCTAGCTACAACCCTTTATCTTGCTTTCCCACAAGAGTGAAGCTTCTGTAAAGAGCATTCCACAACGATCCAACCATTGCAGTGTGATTTCAACGCAGCCACCCACCGAAACCACTCTCGTCCATGGCTTCTGCATTATAAATCTGATGGAAGGCTCTTTTGTGCTTCCTTTCAAGAGGTGGGAAGCTTCCTTACCCGCCTCTCTCAGCAGCCTTCACAGGCTCTCCTCCCTCTTGAATGTATGATTTTCTCCCAAAGGGTTCCGTCCCTCCTCACAGCTTCAAAACACCCACACCTCACCAACCACGCCAGCACCTACACTTGGAGCCGCAGAGCCCACTCTAACAACTCACTGCTTAGCATCTCTACCTACGTGCCCAAAAGGCTTTTCACAGTTACCATTTCCAAAGCGGAAATCATCCCCCTCTTTCCTCCCAGACCTGTTTTTCTCCTAGGTTTTCCACCTCAAAGACCGGCACCACCATCCACCCAGACACCCACGTCAGCGTTCACATAGAAACCTGGTGCCATCCATTCTACCCTTGCCCCCCTCCCGTGGGCCACGTCCATTCAGTCCTCGCATCCTGATAATGCACCTGTTAAATAGCTTCCACAAGTTACCAAACAGAATTATACTATGATCTCATTTAAGAAAAAAACTTGTGTAAGTACCTACTAGTTAAGAAATCAGAAGAGATCATATTGAAATGTTAACCATGGGTATTACTGGCTGGTGGAATTACAAGTAATTTTTTTAAAAACATATATTTTATAAAGACTGTATTTATTATTTCATCGGTAAGTCTGTGTGACTCTTTTACTACCCCATGGACTGTAGCCCTCCATGTTCCTCTGTCCATGGGATTCTCCAGGCAAGAATACTGGTGTGGGTTGCCATTTCCTTTTCTAGGGGATCTTCTCTAATGAGGGATGGAACTCCTGTCTCCTGCATTGGCAGGAAGATTCTTTACCACTGAGCCATTCTATATTACAGAAAAACTTACATTTAAAGACAGCTTTTGAAGGCTTCTTCTGACTCCTAAGTTACTTTTGGTTCTCATCACCTCTTGCAACAGTTCAGTCTTCTCCCTGGTCCCCTGCCTCCAGGCCTTTCCCATCCCTCCACCCATCCATGTTCCACACTGTAGAAGGCTGTATAGACCACTGCCCACTTCCTAGGCTCACTTCCCACCACACTCTGTTCCAGGTGTAGTATCCTAAAACGGAAACTGCCATGCCCCTTCCTGTCTCCAGGCCATGGACTCTGCCTGGTTCCCTCCCTCCTGGCTTGATCGTCTCCTGCCACATCCCTGCTCCCCCTGGCCAGCTCCTTCTGGAGTTGTCAGGCATCATCTCCTGCAGGTGTCCTTCCTACACCTCCAAAGCAGAGTCAGGAGGCCCTCCTCCAGTCCTCGTACCAGCCCGTCTACCTCCCCATCCTGCCCTTTCTCACTCTGCTTTTATGCCACTGGTCCTCCGTCAAAGAGTGACCTAGTGTCTGTCTCATTCATCTCTATATGTGAATACCTCCAACAATTTCAATGAAAACTTCACCTTAAATAAATATACTGGGGTGACACACGAGGATGTTCCAAGGGCATCTTCTTCTTCAAGCTTTAGCCCATCTCCTCTCTGCCAAGTACACCTCCACCAAAACACACCATCACTGCTGTGGGCTGAGCTTGTGAAGGGTTTGACTGGGGGCAAAATGATTGCAGACCCAAGAGGCTCCCAAACAGACACACTGCACTTTTCCCCTACCCAGACACGGCCCCGGGGCTGAGAGGCCAGTCACCTGCCCAGCTGACGTGAAGCCACTTGTTTTCACTCCAACCACACTCCTACTTTTAACGGGATTGACACCAAAAGACACACTCTGATGATTTTCAAAAGTAAGCAGAAAATATGTTTGAATGCTCTTTCATAACTAACACGCCATGAGTGCTAGCCCCATAGTCTTAGGTAAGCAGGTGACTATGGTTATGAAAGACTGAGGCTGTAGAACACCCAGTGGAGATGACCCAGGAGATGACTCTTTACGCTGCATCACTCTGCATCCAGGAGGCTACTGCATTCCTCAAATGATCTATAAAGAGATTCCTGTATGTCAGACTTTCTGTGGGTGTGGGCATGCTCATGTGTGTGTTATTTTAAATCCTTACAAAAATTCTTTCTGGATAAACACTGAGGCCTTGGGGGATGGGGTGGGGAGGATAAAAAAAAGTTACCCAAGAACACACAGCTAGTAAGTAAGTGAACTGAAATTAGGTTTAACATCAAGATTCCCACTCTCAGATCATGAGCACTGACGTCAGCTCATTCAGTTGCGTCCAACTCTTTGGGACCCCATTGACTGTACCCTGCCAGGCTTCTCTGTCCATGGGGATTCTCTAGCCAAGAATAGTGAAGCGGGTTGTCATGCTCTTCTCCAGGAGATCTTCCTGACCCACAGATTGAATCCAGGTCTCCTGCATTGCAGGCAGACTCTTTACCGTCTGAGCCACCAGGGAAGCCCCACCCAAGTCAGCTGGACCAGGGCTTAAATGCTGACTCTAAACTTACCAGCTGTGTGATCTTTGGCAGGTTATTTAACCTCCCTGAGCCTGCATTTCCTCATCTGTGTATAAGTGACAGATTTAGGTGAGACGACTTCTGAGATATCTTCTGTCTGGGACACTGACTAGTCAGCCCCAAGGCTATGCTGTTATAACCTCTTATCTGTGCAACTTGGGGAAGAGGTCACACAGCGGGGCTGTGGGCCTTAGGACTGTTGCGATCCTAGGGGACATCAGAGCAGACATATCAAGCACTGAACCTTAGATCAGGGCCAGCAAATGTATTGAAAGAACGGGTTAATTCCTTAATTAATTAATACTACCCAGCCATGTCTTGATGAGACCAAAGCAGCAGTGTTTTGACTTGAAAGCAGATCTGGGGTGAATTTTAAGATCCCAGTCTGATTGCCCAAATCGTTCAGTATGAAGCTGCATGTCCTTGAGTCCTGGATCCTTTCCTCTTCCTGCCAGTCCAAGTCACAGCTCATTAAGGGGCTGATAAGGGGATGGCTGTGCACCGACTCCGACATCCCTGAAGTCACCCCACAAGTCACAAGGCAGCCCAAGGGAGCTGAAGAAACGGGCTCAAGGTCACTGAGTACATGAGTAAGACAGGAGGATGGGCCGTCAGGTTTCTGAGGTTTAAACACTAGAGGGCGCCTCGACCGGGGGTTCTAAACAATAAGACTGCCTTGGGAGGGGTTCTGGAACTTAGAAGAGCCAAACATCCTTTTTTGTGGAAGCGTGGGCATCATCAGCTAGGAGTTTGAGCCTCAAAGATGGCAAAAGGCTTCACCCCCAGCCTGTCCCTGTGAGAGGCTCTCAGGGCTCCCTGGGCCTTCTATGGTCTTCCACGGATTGCCTGCAAGCCTCACTCTGCCAGTGGGGCCTCCCTCCTGGACTCTAGGAACCAGACAATTCACGGTCTCACTGAACAAGTCTTGCTACTGGCCTCGCTGAGTCACTGCAAATGCTATCAGGAAAACTCCTAACCACCATCCCACCTCAGCCCTTAAATACCTTCCACATGCTTTTGTCTATACAGAACTTTCCATCATGCATTGCCAAGGATTGCTTACTCAATACCCCTACTAACATTTTTATCCTTGAAGACTGGGGTTTTAAAAATGTATCTTTTATCGCAAGTTCAGTACATATAAAAGGTGGCGTGTGCTCGGTCACTCAGTCATGTCCGACTCTTTGTGACCCCATGGACTGTAGCTTGCCAGGCTCCTCTGTCCATGGGGATTCTCCAGGCAAGAATACTGGAGTGGGTTGCCATTTCCTTCTCCAGGAGATCTTCCCGACCGAGGGATCCAACCCATGTCTCCTGCATTGGCATGTGATTCTTTACCAGTGAGCCACCCAGAAAGCCCATATATAAAGGATTAAAATCATGTTAATTTAACAGATAAAGAGAGGAAAGAAGGAAAGAAAAAAGCAGGCAAAGGTGAAAGGAGAATACAAAGGAAGGGACTGGGCTTATGTGGAACTTCCTTGGTAACATCTCCATCCAGCTGAGGTCGTGTGCTATGGTGGGATTCTGGAGTCAGATGCATCTCGGTTCAAATCTCAGCCCTGTCTCACCCTGATAGTGTGCCTTCAGACAAACCATTCAAGCTCTCTGTTTAGGTGGCACATTTGTAAAATGAGGATAACAATGAACTATTAATAAAAGGTACGTTCTGAGACGATTGGAGATAATGTATGTAAAGCCCCCTACACGTTGGCACTGGCTGGGAGCCTGCCGGGGCTCCCTCTGCACTTGGAAAACACAGAGAGGGAAGGGTCGGTTCAAGGTCGCTCTAAGAACCTAGGTCTGTGATCTCTGCATTGGGTGCCGATCACCTGCCCTGACGAGAAACAGTTATGGAAATACAGACAGTGAATTAATAACAACTTAATTTTTACAGATGTTAGTAGTTTGTGCCAAGAAAACAAGCACTCTGGCCCTGGAAGAACTTTCTACAGTCTTTTAAATGATGATTGACATTCCGGGATGCTCACCTACCTTTTAATCAAATCTCCACATTCTCCCTGAAAATTTACAGCCCTCCCAAGTGCACCTTGGCCCTGGTCTGTAAGGGCACATTAAGGATAGCGGAAAATAATACAAGGAGTAATGAAACAGCCGTAACTGTGACCAATACCTCTGACAGTTGGTCCCTTTTCCCTTGTTATTTAGCCTTGTCTTCTTGACAAGCATCAAAGTCAGCTGATGTGGGTGTGTTCTACACCAGGGCCTATCCAAGGTCTGCCAAGGGTACTGATGATCAAAAAAATCATCAGAACTTGAACTCCCTGGTGGTCCAGTGGTTGAGAGTCTGCCTGCCAATGCAGGGGACACGGGTTTGATCCTTGCTCCAGGAACTAGATCCCACACGTGTGTGTGCTAAGTCACTTCAGTTGTGTCCCACTGATCTTACACGTGTGTGTGCTAAGTCACTTCAGTTGTGATCCCACACATGTGTGTGCTAAGTTGCTTCAGTTGTGTCTGACTCTCTGTGTGTGACCCTTTGGACTGTAGCCCGCCAGGTTCTTCTGTCCATGGGATTCTCCAGGCAAGAACACTTGAGTGCATGGCCCCGCACTCCTCCAGGGGATCTTTCCGACCCAGGGATCAAACCTATGGTTCTTACTTATCCTGCATTGACAGGTGGGATCTTTACCACTAGTGCCACCTTGGAGGCCCTGGATCCCACATGCCACAGGGCAGCTAAGACTGCGTGCCACAGCCACTGAGCCTGTGCATCCGAGAGCTGGCGCTCCACAGCAAGAGAGGGCGCCACGATGAGAAGCCTGTGCATGGCAATTAGAGAGTAGCCCCTGTCTACTGCAATGAGAGGAAAACCCTGTGCAGCAATGAAGACCCAGCAAAGCCAAAAAAAAAGAAATAATTAAAAAAAAAATCTGAACAAACAAAAAGCACCTGAATTATCCAAGAAGTGAACCCAATCACTAAGCCGCGTTTATTGGTCAAAGCCTCGATTCCTTAGCCATTACAGGTGATAGACTGGGACCAGAAGAGCCACAGGGCAAGGATCATGGTAGTCTTATTCACCAATGACTAATACCAATGTATATATATATATCACCAGTGCCTGGCTCGGTGCTAGCTCAGGGAAGATTCGTGCAATGAATGGACAAATAAATGAAAAAAGCATGACTGACTGACTGAATAAACAGAGGGTTCATGAGCATGAAGCACAACCTTCTGTCCTTCCCCCACCCTCCCCTGCCCACCCTCAGATCCAAACCACCTGTTCTTTCCTTACCCGAGCGATCAGCTCCCCGACCATGCCCGTCCAGGTGCCATTGGCCTCGGGCACGCCATACACGCCGTCCCCGACCAGACGGATCTTGTAGTTGAACCGGAGGATCTCTGCCAGCTCCTGGAGCATGTCCACACAGAAGCCCTCGTAGCGGTCGTTGCCTTCCATTTCCTGGTGGTTCCCCTTCAGCATTAAATACGGGTTTTCCTGCAGCAAAACTGGGCAGCTGTCCTTCTCATCTTAGCCTTGGCGTCTCAGCCACATGTGATGAGGGGACCGGGGACACAGGAGGGGGGGAGAAGATGGGGTGGAGGAGGGAAGTGGCTTGGGTAATGGGACACTTTGGAGGTGGCGGTTACCTCCCTTTCCCGACTTCAAGGCACTTCTCTTACCAGGAACACGCAAGGGTCTCAGAGCACAGAGGGTCCCGTGGAAGCCCCTCTACCTTGTTTAAGGTCATCATCTGACCCCCTCTCCCATTTCACTCTGTCCTTTCCCCCCCTTTCCTTTTGTTTACTCCACACAGACTGATCCCAGGGCATTATGAGGTGCAGGGATGCTGATGACAGAGCAAGTGAGGTTCTTAAATGCACTGTTTGGCCGCAGCCCAAGGCAGCGTGGGTCCAGCCGTGGGTGTGGGAGAAGGGCTGGGTCTCTCGGGCGAATGTCCAGGGAAGGTTCCACGGAGGAGGTGGGACGCAGGCTGGGCTCTGGAGGATGACAGAGCACGGACAGATGGAAGCGGCGGGGACAGAGGGCTGTGTGGGCAGGGGAAAGGCAGGATCAGGGACATAATCCCCAGGGAGATGGAGCTCGGCCCATTCAGCAGGCGATGGAGGCGCCCTTGGGCGGGAGCCTGGCTTGTGGGTAGGGGTGGGATGGGAGGATAAATTTAGAAAGATGAATTAGGGTCAGCATGGGCCTTGGATGCCAGGGCGAGGTACATCACACACATATAGTAGGGAAGCACTCAGAGTTTGAGAGACTCAAAGACATGAGTGAAGAATATGACAAAGTAAGCGAGAGAGAAGGTCTGGGAGTGAGGACAGAAGCTCTCCTGCTAGGAGATGCTGATTCCCGAGCTGTGCTTCGGCTCAGGCAGGTTTCAGAGCTGGACAAGGCAGGGTCAGGTGGTTGCCAGGATGGGTGTGGAGCACAGAGGGAGGATCCTCAGAGCCTTGGACCCTGAGCAGGAGACTCAGGATGGTGTCATCATGGCCACGGATGGTTTGAAAAGGAAGAGGTTTCGGAACATGTTGAGATCGAGGTGCTGCTAGGCCGTTCAGGAGCAAATGTGCGACTGAATGTTGGAATCCGGAGGGAGGGCAGGATCGGGGGCACAGATGGGGCGGCCTCTGGCTAGAGGCGGTGGCTGAGCGGCAGGATATGGGAGGCCATGGCGGGGGAGGGTAGCAGAGGGATAAGACCTGATCCGGGAGCAGGGGCGAATGAAGAGCAGCCACAGGGCAGGACAAAGCAGAAGCAGCCAGAAAAGCCGAAAATCAGGAAAATGTGGTCTTGAAGGTCAAGGAGGTGGGGGTTTCAAGCAGAAGAAGGCAGGCATTCCCACTCAGAGAGGAGGCAGGGCTGTGAAAGGGCAACTGGGTCACGTGTCACTGGAGTTGTTCGAAGGCAGACTGGGGTTGATGGCAGAACCCTGCAGGGATGGGTGTGAATGAGAGGTACACAGGGGAGGGCTGGTGTTGTTGGGAGGTTAGGAGATAAGGGCCAGCCGGCAGAGTGCTTCTCCACCCAACCACTCCCAGTCACGTCTCTCTCCAAACTTCAGTTCCCCTCTACCAGCAACGGCGACCACCGACCCCTTGATGGATGATCCCCTAAACTGGAGGGTATTCGGAGGGCAGCAGGGTGAAGGTGGGTGGTCTAGGATGGGAGGGACCAGAGTATACGTGCAGGTGGAAAGGGAGGGTTCCCTAGAAAAGGCAAGATAGAGAAGGAAGAAAGAGAAGTGCGAGGCAGGCAGCAAGGTCCCAGGAGGGCCAGGGCCAAGGTGAACTCGAGTCCGGGGAGTGGACCTGAGGGTGGAGAGGAGCGCCAGGGCCAGCAGGTTCAGAGAGGAAGGGAGGAGGGCAGAGGTAAGAACTGTGGCAGAGTCGTGCTGCGGGCAGGAGGGAAGGCTTGGCTCCTCTGGAGAGGTTTGCCCAGGGGATACGATGGGGGTGACAGAGAGGAGCCTGGGGTTGCCCAGGTCCAGCTGAGGCAGGAGGCTGAATGCAGAGGGGCAGGTGGGAGCAGGACGTGGAAGGAGAGGAGGACTCAGAGACGGGCAGGAGATGAGATGGCTAAGCATCACGGTGGAGACAGTTCTAGAAGCCAAGAGAGGAAAGTGCTGAAATGCTGGTTTGCTGAGCTCAGGCTGGAAGGGGCCTCTGGGCTGGGGAAGATCAGAGGTCATCAGTGGAGGAAGGGCAAGAGCAGTCTCGTGGGTGTGAAGCAGAAGAGGGGAAGGTAGGAGGTTCCATGCCGGGGGAGGGACCTCTGAGTTGAAGGTGATGTGATTCTGGTTCAAGTGCACTGTCCTGTCAATGAGACGCAGCCAGGCTCCCCCCCTTCCATACACACCGTCCTTGGCTCAAGGGCTCTTCTCCGTCCTTCTGTTTAACCTAAAGCAACACTGTCCCTGGGGTCCCATTGCCTCCTCTGTCACCCACCCACATTTCAGAATTCCTGCTGTGCTCCCAGCCAGGGTCCCACACACACACCCTCCATCTTCCTACACCTGCTGCCTCCCAGGCAGGATGTGCGTGGGCCTGGGGCTGACTCCTCATGGTGTCCCCACCTGGCTCCAGGGTTCAGCACCTGCGGATTGTGCGCATAAAAAGTGCTGAAATGGCCTCACTGACAGAGCATAGCTGGAGAGTTTCCATGTCGGGGTTGGAAGGCAACCTCCTAGGGTATCTTTAATGACCCCAAGGAGTTTCACAAAATTCTTCTCCCGGAGCACTCTTAAGTTAATTTAAAATCCACTGGCATATTTAGGGAAAAGGCAATAGTAACCCACTCCAACATTCTTGCCTGGAAAATCCCAGGGACCGAGGAGCCTGGTAGGCTGCAGTCCGTGGGATCATGAAGAGTCAGACACTTACTGAGCGACTTCACTTTCACTTTTCACTTTTATGCATTGGAGAAGAAAATGGGGCCAATCTTAGAGGGAGGGGTTACAGGCATTTTGGAAAGTGTAGGGGCTGAGTGCTGGCCTGGGGCCCCGTGGTGGCAGGGGCATTGGGAGAACCGAAGATAGTGATGCGGGCAAAAAGACCAACCCAGGTTCTGACACAATGTGGGATATTTGCTGCAGCTAATTTGGTGTATTCCTCTGGAGGAAGGCATGGCAACCCGCTCCAGTATTCTTGCCTGGAGAATCCCCATGGACAGAGGAACCTAGCAGGCCACAGTCCATGGGATCACAAAGAGTTGGATATGACTCAGTGGCTAAACAACAACAATTTTGTGTCTATGTATTAGCTGGTGTTAACCGATAAATCACAAGTCCCAACTGCACCCTGTCAAGAGCAGGACACAACAGGACTATGTGCTGAGTTTTAAGGGATAAACCATTCGGGATGACCATTTGCCAAGGCTCTCTTCCAAATGGTCACCAGGAACTGGGACATGTGCCTGAGGATGGGCAGCAGGGCACGGACTCAGGAAGCCCTTCAGAGGCAAAGAAGGTCCCAGCAATCTTGCTGTGCACTGTCTCCCTCAGCCAGGAGGGTTTCCAAGCATGCCCAGATCTGGGGGTCTAGGTGACACCATCACCCCCTCATCCTGCTGACGTTTTCACAGTGCTTTGGATGAGCTAAGGCTGAGCTGAGACGGCGGGGGCAAAAACTCTGTGAGCTGGAATTGCCTCTCTATCCTTTGCTGTGACTCTTCCCTCTGCCTAGAATGTTCCTCCCAGATCGCCACGTGTCACCTCACCCCCATCAGGTCTGCTCAGATCTGCCCTTCTCAATGAGGCCAGCACCCTACTCCCCTTCCCCAGCTCTGTCTATACCCTAGCACCCAGCACTGAGCCCAGAACACAGGTGTGCCCCCCAAAATACTCGGTGAATGAATGGAAGTATTCAGTGACCCCTGTCTCGAATCACATGAAGGGAAAACCCATGAGCTGGCATTCAAGTCCCTAAGCACTGTGGACCCAACCACTTTTCCAACCTCAGGCCTTCCCTCTCTACCTATGCCCATGTCCTATCAAGCTACCCTTTCCTGTGTTTCCTGAGTGCCTGACAAGGCTCCCCTTTGTCCACTTCTCCCTCCTTATCTCTCGCTGTCTTTTGAGGCCCATCCTCAAGGTCCCTCTTCTTGGAAGGCTTTGCTGACCATCCCTTTGCTGGGATGGGACCTCTCCTTCCTTCAAACCCCGCAGTGCTAGACATGAGCCTATTTCTTGGCTTTTTTCCTGCTCTGCTCACAGTAGATCAGTTATTCCAGTCCAGGGCTCCCGGGCCCCTGGAGTTTATGAACGTAGTGATGGAGGTCCCTGAACTCTTTTTCATTATCTCGAAAGCCTAATCTTTCAAAAGAAGGTCCTTTCCTTAACAGACACATTTCCAGACTTTGCACAGTTAGCAACGATAAAGCTGAACAGCCTCACTAATAGTTGGGTCTGTTTGGAGCTGGAATTCCATCAGTGCAGCCACACTGGTTATCTCTTGCTGATAAGACACTGGGCCAGACAGGGAAGCAGGCTTTTGATTAGTTAAAAGGAGGTGGAGGAAGGGGGAAAACTCATTATTACTTAAAATATGCAGTTGGTTTAACTGACAAATCTTTAAAACATGATGTCATTGTAGGTGGGGGGAGGGGAGAAGTAAATGACTTTGGCCATGAGTGCACGTGACTCGTGCCATCTACTAAATTACAGCCTCTTTGAGGACAGAGACTGAGTCTTACTCATCTTCATGTCCCCAGGAATGAACACAGTGCCTGACACACAGCGGGAAGGGCTGGGTAATCATCGAAGAGAATTGGATCAAATAAAAAAGGCAGATGGTCCCTTTCTCTGTAGATTGAGGACTTTCCTTTGATGGTTTGGAAATGAAGAAATCACAGGCCATAAAACCCACTGAGTTCAGGTGTCCACTGGCAGGGGTGCAATTTGTACACATAGGCACCAAGCAAAGCAGGCTGCCGTGAAAGAGTAGGGGCCACCCTGGTGGACCCCTCCCCCCTGTGTCTTAAGGTGCCCTGCCCTTAGCTGTGCACAGATGTCCCGGTTATTGGGGTGCCCCCATTAGAGACATCCACAAACTGCCGTCTCACCACCCCATCCAGCTTCCCCAGCTGCCTTGGAACTCATCAGATATCATTTCCATATGAAGCAGCAACTTGAGTTTAATTACACTGTCATAAATTGGCCTCGGCGCTGTGATTAGAGCTCCCATCTTCTGTTCCTGGGGAGGCTGCAAGAAGGAGGAGGCACCCCGGGGAGCAGCAGCTGGGAAGCCCTGGGGGCACCCGCTTACCAGGATGGTGGTGACGACCAGGGTGGTGTTGAAGAGGCTGTCAGAGATGTTGGAGGCGTACAGGCGGCTGTCCATGCTGAGGCCGTCTGCCACATGCCACTGGCCAATCTGAGGAGACCAAGGAGAGAGGCTGGGAAGGACTGGGGGGAGGTGGAGGCTAGGGAGCGGGGGTGCTGAGGTCCCACGAGACTCCAGGGCTGGGGGAGTTGAGAGGCCAGTCCCCTGCCTCTGGCGGGGCTACCGTTAAGTCACAGAAGGAGGGAGCCATGCAGAGGATGGAGCAGAGGGGCTCAACTGGGACAGGGCTACTAGGGTTAGGGGGGGTCAGGGAAGGGTAGGGAGACTGTGAAGGAAGAGGTGGAGAGGAAAATGGGGAAAGAAACCAGGAATGGAGGTGACCTAAATGGGAAGGAAATCCAAAAAAGAGGAGATACAGGTACACACAAATACATACGGCTGATTCACTTTGCTGTACAGCAGAAACGAACGCAACATTGTAAAACAACTATACACCTATAAAAACTAAAAACAGGAAAAAGGAATCACGAATGGAATGCAGTTCAGGGACACTCTCTCACCCAGAAGGGTGGGGAGCCGGAAGAACTGCATTAGCTGGAGGCAGGACTGAACCGCACAGCTCTTTTGCTCTCTCCTGCCTTCAGGAAGCCTCATCATCTAAACAAGAACCAGCAAGGCTACCACGTGACATTTACTCAGCTCTTCAATAAATGCCCGTTGAATGGTTCAGTGGATGCATGAGCCATAAGCAGAAAGATTCAGCTCTAGTTTTGGTGGAGTCACTTGCTGACTGCGAGAACCTTGGCAGGTTACTTGAATCTCTTCCAGTCTCCGTTTCCCCAGCTCTAAATGAGGGTGGCAATGTTTGCCCTGCCTTCCCAGAACAAATGGAAATCACGCAAATGCCAGTTTGATGTTACATTATTCAGCCAGATCCAGGACCTCAGATCTCAGCTGCATCACCCCAGAAGTGACTGAACTTCTCTGAACACATTTCCTCATCTGTAAAATGGGAATAATACAAACCTCATGGGGTCATTGTGAGAACGGATTTAAGCTGAAACTCAATACCTGCTAGTTTCCTTCCTCTTCATCGTCTTGACTAGAGGTGGGGCGGAAATCCATAACTTAGCTCCACGAGTTCCACTTAGTTCCACTTTCTAAGAAAGTCACCTAAATTGAAATTCAACATCATTGGGTTTTTACAGAATTTGTTTGTTTTCCCATTGGAACCCTTTTTATAGCTACACATACATGTGTGTGCTACCAGTATCTTTCTACTAGCTGGATCCCCTGGCAAACCATTTCTGTTGCTGGGTGGTGGAGGTGGGCAGCCAGGAGAGTCGGCTGGCAGCTGGCTAGAAACCCAATGAAATGCGCATATCTGCCTTTGCCAGGCATCTCCAGGCACCAGCAGCAGCTTCCCTGGAAAATTCTCACAGGTTCCATGAATGCCACATGGCTCCACCCGCCAGAGCTGGGTTCTGGATTCCTCTTGTGGAAGCTCCAACCACAGTAAAGACTTGTCTCACCTTTGGCTCTGGACCCATCCCCAGAAGGCTCACAGTCACGGGGAGCAGGAACCGTCTCTCTGACATCATGGTCTGGAGCTTAAAGAGGGGAGGGCCAGGCTGGAAACCTCCAGTTCCAGCAAGAGCTCTGATGCTCTCTACAAGTATGCTTTCCATCTGTCAAAGGAGAGATGGGGGCTTCCCTGGTGGTCCAGTGGTTAAGAATCTGCCTTGCAATATGGGGGACAGTGGTTCGATCCCTGGTCCTGGAAGATCCCACATGCTGTGGGGCAACTAAGCCCTTGCGACACAACTACTGAGCCTGCAAGCTGCAACTACTGAGCCCATGTGCAGCAACTCCTGAAGCCTGTGCACCAAGAACCTGTCGTCCTCTGCAGCAAGAGAAGCCACCACAATGGGAAGCCCAGACGCCGTAACGAAGAGTAGCCCCCGATCGCTGCAACTAGAGAAATTCCATTCAGAGCAACAAAGACCCAGCACAGCCAGAAATAAATACACAAATAAACAAAAGAGAAAAAAAAACCTCATTTTTAAAAAAGGAGAGATGACCAAAAACCCCTCTCCAAGCTTCAGCAAGGATGCTGTTGGTGTCCCCACCTCTACAAAGGCAGATAGGTACCGTGTGAGCTCCTGATCATTTTAGTTTACCGGCAGCGTCTCCTCCATATCCACATGGGAAGCCTCGGATAAAGAAACTGAGGCCAAGATAAAAGAGCCCACCCTCAAGTTGCCTGAGGTAACCTCGCCATCCGCTGAGACACCTGAGCTTTAACCCCTGTGCTCTTAGCCCCAGATCGCCTTGCCAAGGATGCCTTCGTGGCCTCCTATCTGGTTCTTCCAGCGTCCTGCCACGTGTTCTGTTTACATGTCCGTCTCCCCCACTAGTCTGTGGGGGAGGGATTGGCTTGTTCAGGCTCACTCCCCAGTTTTTTGCTCAGGGACTGGTACGTAGAAGCAGAGGAAATCATCGTCTCTCACAGGCTGAGTGTTCCTGTCGGTGAGGCAAGAGCAGGAGGCAGGCGAGCCTCCTCTGGCCCCCTGGAGGGATCAGCCAGGTCAGGGTACAGCCTGAGTTACCTGGCCTCCGCCCCTGTCTCTGCTGGGGAGAGAGCTGGGAAGGATGAGGGATAAGCCGCAAGATATTCAAGTGAAGGGGGAAAGGGAACAAGAGCTGCCAGACACCTCTTGTGCTGAATGAGCTCTGTCAGCTGTTTGAATTTTCCCAGCAACCTTGTGGAGCAGTGACAGTGCATTCATTTTATTTACAAGGAAACTAGAGCACAGAGGTTTAATGACCTGCCTAAGGTGGTGGCTCAGTGGTTAAGAACTTGCCAGCCAACGTAGGAGATATGGGTTTGATCCCTGGGTCAGATGATCCCCTGGAGAAGGAAATGGCAAGACACTCCAGTATTCTTGCCTGGAAAATCCCATGGACAGAGGAGCCTGGTGGGCTATGCAGTCCATGAGGTTGCAAAGAGTCAGACAGAACTTAGTGACTGAACAACAACAAAGTCACTCAGTTAGCAGGTGACGCATGATCTTGAGCCCAGAGCTGTCTGACTCCTCAATCCAAGACCTTTCCTGGGTTCCCTGCTGTCTCTGGGCTGGGGATGCTAATGTGTCCTCTATGTAAGCAGCCTGGCCAATCAGAGGAAAGGCTCAAAGGAGCCTTGGCCACACAGCAAGAACCCAGGACACAGCTTTTTTCTCTCCTGGGTTTTTATATCCACAAAAGCAAGTGAAATGAGTCTGCTTCCCTATCTTCAAGACGGCTAGAACTGGCTCCTGGCGACCTCCTAGGATCAGAAGGGCCAGATTTGAACAGAAGGACTAAAAACAACTAGTCCGGATGTCTGCATCTGGATGTTTGGGACAGGACTGAACTTCTCAGAATCCTGTCCCCTAAGCATGGGCTTCACAGGACCAGCAAGGCCTCACCCCCTGCCAGTTCTGCACCCTCACTGTTCTTGGTGGACCCAGTTCTCACTAACCGCCTGCCCCAGCCCCGGACTCCCCGTCTGACCCAAGCCACGAGATAGGTTCGCAGAAAACCTAGGGATATAAATGATTTACCCAGAGCCAGATCTGACAGCCTGAGCCATGTCCCCTGCCACCTCCCACCTCTGGGGACATGGCAAGGAGATGAATTAGCCCCCAAGCTCCAGTCAGGAAATGAAACTCCCCCCCAACACTCCCATTAGCCCCCAAGAAATTAATAAACTCATCAGATCCAACAAAGCGGCTTGGCAGCTACTACCCAGAGCAATCTAATTGCAGAAAGGCAGTGGGAGGGAGAGCGAGAGGCAGAGCCAGGCGCCCTGGGATACAGCCTAATTGCCCCACCCACTGGGCACCTTCCATGCCACACACATGCCAGGGGTGGGCAGGAGTCACAGCTCTCATCACTGATAATCTGCGGCTCTGCCTCCAGCCAAACTCCCTTGCTCCACCCCACTGACACCTGCCCCAAACCTCCTGCAGGAACAGCTGCTTTGTAAGCCTCTTCCACATGTCCACAGTGCCAGCTTGATTATGCTGCAAATAATGTCTTCCTGGGGCCCTCTCTTTGTGCTTTCTCTCTCTCCCACTTGCTCTACTTTCCCACTAGAGATGCCAGGAGCTGCAGGAAAGGGAGGACAGGGTTTGGACTTGGACACCACCACCGCAAACCTCTACAGCACCTTCAGGTAGGTAGGAAAATGACACCCCCCTGGGCCGATGTGGTCCAGCAGGTGCGCAGGTGGGCATGCTGATTCCAGCCTCCACTCACCACTGAGCAGCCCTCAGTCTGCACTATGCATGCAACAGCCCCAGTGTTAGAGGACCTCAGTTGAACTTGACTTCTCTGCTTCCGAGCTGTGTCTCTGGGTGAGTTACTTAATCCCTCTGAGCCTGTGTCCCTCATCTATAAAATGGGTGTTAAAATAGTAACAATTGCCTCCTAAGGGTTCGTAAGGAGATTAAATGAGATAATATCTGTGCAGAGTGCTAGGTAAGCACTCATTTAATTTGCAATGTCATCGTTTGAGACAGAAGGTGGGGTCTCTTCTGTGCCCCACACTTTGCACTGTAGACTTTGGGTTATGAGATTAGACCAGGGCCTCCCTGGTGGCTCAGATGGTGAAGAATCTGCCTGTAATACGGGAGACCCGGGTTTGAGCCCTGGGTCGGGAAGCTCCCCTGGAGGAGGGCATGGCAGCTCACTCCAGTATTCTTGACTGGAGAATACCATGGACAGAGGAGCCTGGCGGGCTGCCGGGGGCATGGGTTTGATCCCTGGTCAGGGAACTAGATCCTGCATCCTGCAACTAAGACCTGGCATAGCCAAATAAATAAACAAAGCTCTTACTTGTCCATTTCACTGA
Source organism: Neotragus moschatus (assembly GCA_006410615.1). Classification (NCBI taxonomy): domain Eukaryota; kingdom Metazoa; phylum Chordata; class Mammalia; order Artiodactyla; family Bovidae; genus Neotragus; species Neotragus moschatus. The sequence continues at coordinate 48,209 of SJYA01002098.1, forward strand.
TGTAAACACTCCCACTGAGGCTGATTTCAAGCTACCAACATGTAATCAGGGGACACTGAGTTGGGAAGAGAAGTGTAATACTGGGGAGGAGGGTAGCTCTGGCTAGCTGGGTGAGCTGGTTCTAGGACATCCCTGGTGCCACCAGGCTCACAGATCCTGGGATGGGCACCCATTTATGTCTAGGAATCTCACTGCCACCCTACTTATGAGTAAGGAAAGTGACCTCTGCATAATGTACTAATTTACCTGAATCCCAGAGCCGAGACATGGGAAAAAACCAGGATTCAAAACAAGGCCAATGTGCTGCTTTATTGGGATCATGATATTAAAAAAAAAAAGTATATCCCTTCTCATTACTGATTCTATGCTCTTTGAAGGAACTAGAAGCACTTCGTCAAATATGAAAATCTGTATGATATGGGCTATCATGGGGTATTATGGGATATCCCAAAACATGATATGGGGTATGTCTGCATGTGCACGGAAAGTATCATTTGCCCAATTTCCCCAAAGGACAAAGAATCCATATAAATTAATAATAATCTTGCTCTTTTAAGCACTAAAATTGGGGGGGGGGTGGATTGTAATTATTTATCTGAAAGTATTATTTCCCAAAATTCTTTCCAAGGGAATTATATTAATACTTTCTGCTCTCCTCTTAAACAGAGTGCATGTCTCTACCTTAATGCAGCGTCATCGTTTTGAAGCCAATTATTACCCGGTCCTGTGATACAGTGCCGCTTATCGGTTTCTGAAATGTGGTGGCCTCTCACCCTCATTTCTGTGTTTTCATAAGTTAATTTGTCTGCTTTTCATAGTATCTCTTTTCTCATGGTGAACTGTCATTTCTGACTGCTATCAGGATAGCTGTCTTGAGGCTCTGTCCTTCCAGCAGCTGTGTTTAAGATCCCTAGCTGAGCAACCAAGGGACCAAGCTTGAAAGAACTGCTGTACGAAAAGCAGAGATAAGGTCTGATGGGGCCTAGGGCCTTTAGCAAACAGACTCTGTGACATTGATAAGGGCAGCCCACAGTCCCTCGGAGAGGCGACTGCCATACACTTGAATGAGTGTCAGAGACCGGCTTTTGGTCTGCTGCGTGACCCCGGGTCAGCATAAGCAAGCTGGTCACTCCCTCAGCACAGCATCGTGGGAAATGCTTGTCCAGGAGTCCTGACCCCAGGTGTCCCCTTTCGGAAAGCGCTGGTAGTGGAGTCTGGAGATCTGCATTAGCATCCAGCACCGTGACCACAGGGCAAGTCACTTAATTTCTCCAAATCTCACACTTCCCGGCTTCCATCCTCATCCAAGCTCCCAATGAACTTGGCTGGGACTGGGAACCTCCAGGGCCTCTGTTTGTTCTGTTAGACACTTGGCAGCAGCCAGCCATCTCTACAAAGCCTCAACTATGGTCACACTGGCCCCTGCTGAGACCCTTCAACTCTTAAGGATAAAGACCAGGGTCCTTAACACTAAGCCCTCCACACCCACTGGGCCCTACAAAGCCTGGCCTCTGCCCACCCTCCACATTCAACTCATACCCTCTTTCCTGGCCTTATCTTTGCTCCAGGCAAAACTTTCTGTTCAAGTGCAATAAGCTTCCCGTCAGGGTCTCTTGTGCCTGCCGTTCCCTCTCTGGGACTCTCCTTGCTGCCCAATCCCCTGCCTGCAGCCCCATTTCGGCTAGTTCAGGGGTTGGCAGACCACAGACTGTGAGCTGAATCAGGCTCGCTGCCTGTTTCAGAAAATAATGTTTTACTGGAACACAGTCACACCCATTCATTGATGTACCGTCTGTGACGACATTCATCTACAACAGTAAAGCTGTAAAGTCTAAATTTTTACCCTCTGGGCCTGTTTACAAGAGAAGTTTTTCAAACTTTGATCTAGTTTATATCTGTCAACCCCTGGGGCCTCAATTTAGTAATCACTACCTCTAGGAAGGCTTTCTTTTAACTCCCAAAGTCAAACTTCTCCCAGAACTACATTCTTTTCCTTTAGAGNTGCCTGCAGCCCCATTTCGGCTAGTTCAGGGGTTGGCAGACCACAGACTGTGAGCTGAATCAGGCTCGCTGCCTGTTTCAGAAAATAATGTTTTACTGGAACACAGTCACACCCATTCATTGATGTACCGTCTGTGACGACATTCATCTACAACAGTAAAGCTGTAAAGTCTAAATTTTTACCCTCTGGGCCTGTTTACAAGAGAAGTTTTTCAAACTTTGATCTAGTTTATATCTGTCAACCCCTGGGGCCTCAATTTAGTAATCACTACCTCTAGGAAGGCTTTCTTTTAACTCCCAAAGTCAAACTTCTCCCAGAACTACATTCTTTTCCTTTAGAGCATCTGTCTCAGGCTGTCATTATACATTCATTAATGAGCCCATCACTCACTGCTTGTCTTTCTCCCTGGTCCGCTCTTAGTCCTGCCCGGAGAAGCCACATGCCTCCAGCTCCCAAGCCCTCCTGCTCCCTCCCGCCTAGAATCACTAGAGGCTGTCATTTTGCCGCTTTGTTCTCTCCCCAGTAGGTAAAAAGAGATTCATTTTTAAAGCCCTGAAGGGTTTCCGCACACCCGTACCTGCCTCCATGACTATGCACACAGCTCTGTAACATTTAATATTTCGTGTACGTTTAGATGATTGTTCTTAGTACTCAGCACTGCCAGGATCCAGTTTCTAGACAGGCTGACATAGCTCCAAGGCCAGACAAGTTCTGAGAGTCAAGAGTTTGCAAACACTTACTGATCACCTTTGCACACCGGGCACTCAGCCACGTGATTTAATTACACAAATTTCCTTGATTCTGCATAATAACTCTGTTATCATTCCCATCTGAGAAATGTAAGCACTTCAGACAAGTTTTTGTTGAAAGAATGAATGCATTAAATAAATGAATTCATTTGGTTGAATGAATGAATGAAACTGAGACTCAGAGACACCAAACTTGCTGAGGATCACAGTTCATATGGGATGAAAGCGGAATTAAAACTTGGGTTCTATTTACTGCTCTACCATCTGGTTGGGTTAGGACAGGGGCAGGCTACCTTGACCGTAAGTCCTGGGCCTTCCCACACACCTCTTTCATCACTGTGAACTTGTTCTTTGGAGATTACAGCCCTGAAGGGATTCTGTGCAGGAGTCCACAAGAGTGATCTTGACCAAGGTACAGGGTAGTTTCTTAGGGACTGAGCAAAGGAGTTCACAAGGGGAGGGCACCAGAAGAGCCACATTTTCTTAACTCCTCTGCCGTGCATAAGCTGTGTGACCTTAAGCGAGCCACTTAACCTCTCTGAGTCTTCCTTGGCTGCAAAATGGAAATAAATGAATTAGCCTACCCATAGTACAACAATACCGTTCCCAGTCAACTGAGCTGTGTGTGTCATGGCTTTTGTGCATGCTTCGTCAGTCATGTCTGATCCTTTGCAACCCCATGGACTGTAGCCCACCAGACTCCTCTGTACATGGAATTCTCCAAGCAAGGATACTGGAGTGGGTTGCCGTTTCTTACTGCAGGGGATTTTCCAGATCCAAGGACTGAACCCTCGTCTTCTGTGTCTCCTGAATTGGCAGATGGATTCTTTACCACTGTGCCACCTGGGAAGCTATGATGGCTTTTGATGGGTGATAATAAGCCATGGGAACTTAATAGCACTATTGTCTGTCTGGTAGAAATGCAGCTGACCAGATGTCAAGTTCTACCCTGTCATGTGTTATGTGGCCCTGGGAAGTCAGTTTTGCCACCTATAAAACAAGGCCCTTCTCCTCTTGCTGGGATGATATAAGGCAATCAGAGGGGTGACAAAATTTAAAGCCCTATCCAGACATAAGCCCTTTTTTTCCAGATCCTTGTTCTCTAGGGCCATCCAAGCTTGGATCTCATAACACACGATTCACTTTTTTAACCTCAGCTTCAGGGTTCAAAGTTGAAGTTTTCACTAGGAAGAATACATACAATATTGTATTAGTGTCTCCTTGAGTACAGAGAACCAATTTTAACATCCAGGCAGGAAAAGTGACGTTCTGATGTGAACCACCAGGGGAGGAATTGAGACTCAGTTATAGTTTGGAGTATCTGTAGTATAGGTCTGTGCCTTGAAATATGACCAGTTAAAAGACTTTTAATGGAAGCCTCCATGGTGAACTCCTGGCATGAGGAAATAAAATCTTTACCGAATTTAAATACAGTATCTCCAGTCATAAAACTTCAGTTCACATGGGAGACTGGATCAGAGGTCCCTTGCCTGAGCAGGGTTATCTGGGGAACGAAGGGAGTTGGCTGAAAATCTTGTTCTCCCAGCCAAAATATTCTTTTAGTACAAAATATGTGCTTACATGCAAAATACTGTAAAAACCCAGGATCAAAGGACAACAGTGGCGAATGGCAAAGGTAAAAGATAAAACACAATCCTGAGGAAGGATGGGAAGACTTCATATCAAATGAGCTCTTTCTGGGCTGATTAAGCCTTCAGCTGAGTTGGTCTAAGGCAGTGTTTTGTTCCACCGTGGCTGCTACCCATTAGTAGGTTAGGAAATCAATTTAGTGGGTCAAGACCTGCATTTTAAAAATGAAATATATATCCAGAACAGAGCAGAGTGCAACCCACACAGCATGGGCAACTACTGTTTCATAAGCTTTAGCTTCAATTATGTGGGGGTGGGTGTTAATGCATGTCCTGGATTTGCAACCAAAATGCAAGTGATGCTCAAAAAGGACAAAAGGGCCTGGCACAGGGGATTCAGACACTTTGCCTGTTCACTGCTCTACAGTCAGCCCCTAGCAGAGTAACTGGAACACAACTGATGCTCAGTAAAACACATTTGGGGCAATAATGAACTCCTATCCTAGTCACTTGTAACTGCAGGACTTTGAAAATTATGCAAGCTGATACTTTTGAGCATGTTGTTGTTTACCCACTAAGTCATATCCACCTCTTTTGCAACCCCATGGACTGCAGCCAGGATCCTCTGTCCATGAGATTTCCTAGGCAAGCCTACTGGAGTGGGTTGCCATTTCCAGATCTTTCCAACCCAGGGATTGAACCCACGTCTCCTGCATTGGCAGGTGTGTTCTTTACCACTGGGCCACAAGGGAAGCCCTTGGAGCATGAGCTGAATGCCACGTGTGGGACTAAATGCTTTCCATTTGTTATTTAATCTTCCCAACTACACCATAAGGAAGGTACTACTATCATCTCATTTTACAGATTAGACAACAGAAGTTCGAAGAGGTTAGACTTCTTGCCCAAAGTTCCATAGTTCACGCAGATTTAAACCCAGGCAGGTCCACTCCGCGGCGCTGCCCCCAAGATATTAATTTTCCTGGGCTGCGGATGTGTTGTTAAGCATTTGCAAAACCTTTTCATTGCTATTCCTTATCGATTGGTATTTGTTGTAACGTTTTCCTGGCTGAGATTCCACATTCCTGGAGTCAGCCTTTGGTTCTGACTTACATATTTATGAGAGGATATTTAAACAAAGCTTGACGAAGGGGACAGATGGGTTCATGGAAAAAGTAAAGCATCAGGAATTCTGGCTTCCTGACATGGCTCTGCCATCCTCTGGCTCTGATCTCTGAATCCCACACGTGACCACTAGTTCTGGGAGCCCTTGTTTGGGCTCACCAGAGCCCCCTTCCTCTGTGGATGCCCAGCCATCCATCAACCTTCCGCCTGAATGTCACCCCCTTGGGCAGGTCCTTCCCAACCTCTCATTCACCATCACAGAGACTCGGGCATGAAGCTCTGAACTTCTCCTTTATAGCACTCATTGTATAGTTATTTAGATAATTATTTATTTTGTATAATTATTTAGGTAATTATTTGTTTCAAGTCTATTTCCTGCACTACAAAATCCATTCTATGACTAATAGGACTCCATTTCATTCCTCACATATCCCCAATGCCCAGTGTGGAATCAGCACTTAGTAAATATTTGACAATTACATTAATAAATTCCTCTTTGGAGCTCCAGCTCCCAGGACAGCACCTGGGTGCTCAATAAATGTGTGTCAAATTGAATTATGAACTTTCTTCCGGCAAGATCCTTCTTTTTAGTCTTTAGTCATCTTACTTATAAAAGAAGGCTCTAGTCTGACCCCTTCCAGCTCAAACATGAATTTCTGAAAGTTCCAGGTAGGTGTGTAATGGAGCATAGTTTTTCAAAGGGCTTTGGGGGAACGCCAGGAAGAGACAGTCCTGAGAGGTACAACATAAAGAGGCCTGGAAAGGTGACTGTGGACGAGCACTGGAAGCCTGGCTGCCCAGGGATGAAAATGAAGCAGGTGGTCACCCATGAGGAGGGTGCCAGGAAGGCCGCTCTCCCACTGCCAGGAGTCAGCTCTCTCTGAGCCCCGCGGCTCATGCCTGGCATCCTTTCACCAGAGAGCATGGTCTGAGAGCTGGTCAACATGGAAATAAATGTCAAAATGTTAACACATTATTGTTATTATTCAATTCAACAGCTATTTATTGAGCCAGTCAGCTGCACACACTACTTACACCTCAAATATTGTGTATTGTTCCAGATACCACTCTTTTAGTGGAGCATAGACTAACTGGAGTGTGTTCCAAGCACATGTCTTCCCTCTTGGCTGAACTCATTACAGTTGGTTCTCATTATTCATGGTAGTTTTGTTCTAACATTGCCACAAACATTGGATTAGGGAGACTGAGCCATTTCTCCTAAGGAAAAAACAGGGTTACGTTTCTGTGAGTCTCCAGTCACATTTTGATGAACCAATTAACACATAACCTTGATTTATGTGTGTTTCTGCTGATAGGTTTCTTATTTAATACATACTGTTGATTCATTAATATTGACTGGGATCACATTCTAGAAGGAACAAGTAAAGGCGGTCATGGGAAGGATGGATGAGATGTGTGGACCCAAGAAATGGAATTAAGGACAAAAGGAAGAGGCTTCAGGAAAAGAAAAAAGAATTCCACCCAATAGATGGAGAAACTTTCTAACGGTGAAAGCTTTCTAAGATTGGAATATGCTGTCTCTGTAGGTAGTGAGTTCCTTGCATGCACTGAAGGATTCAAGCATAGACTCTGCTTCATGAGAACATATTTGCAAGACTCCAAGCATTTGACTAGCACACTGGTCTGGAGGGTCTTATTAATCCTTTTGGCCTCAAGAGTGTGGGATCTAGATCACACTTCTATATCAGGGGACCAGAAGCAAGGCCAGGGCACCAAGGGACAGATGAGATCCTTGGACACTGTGAGAAAACAGGAAAACAGGAGTATGCGGGTAATTAACGTGGAAAGACAAAGTGGCTGTAGGAAAACTTCAGCCATTCACGAGTTTGCTCATTTCTGATCTTCTCTCCTGGCTGAACTCATGTTTGGTTCTCATAATTCATGGTCGTTGTGTTCTATTCACAGTGCTGAATTAGGGAGACAGAACCATTTCTCCTTAGGGAAAAACAGGACTAGGGTCTTATGAGCCTCTGGTCACATTTCCACCAACCAATTAACACACAATCTGGATGTATGTGTGTTTCTGCCGACAGACATCTTACTTAATACATACTGCTGATTCGTTAACAGTGAACAATAGCACCAAATGTCATGCCTGAACAGTGTTTTTCTAATGCCTGTGTTTTCTTTGTAAGGCGCATCACAGCTTTCTTGCACTTAGGAACATGAGACAGCACTTTGGCAGTTAAGTGCAGGGGTCATTTTAAATAGCAAAATCACCAAGAAAAAGCACAAAAGGGTGAAAAATGTGACACTGCAGAGACTATGAAAAAAATCCTTGCTAGTATAAGCCCAAGGAAGAAGGCAGAGCATTGCCTCGTTGGACCCCTGCTGGGAATGTGCCAGGTGACCCACTCAAATTTTTCCCGGCCACACACACATCTGTGAAAGCACCATGAGCACTACATTGGGGTTGTTGCTTTCGTTTAGCTGCTAAGTCCTGTCTGACTCTTTTGTGACCCCATGGACTGTAGCCTGCCAGGCTCCACTGTCTATGGGATTTCCCAGGCAAGAATACTGGAGTAGGATGCCATTTCCTTTTCCAGGGGAATCTTCCTGACCCAGAGATCAAACCCTCATCTCCTGCATTGGCAGGCAGATTCTTTACCACTGAGCCACCAGGGAAGGAGTGCATTGGGGTTACAAATATGTTTTAGTGAAGAGACAGATTTGCAAGTATGGAATCTGCAAATAATAAGGATCAACTGTACTCATCTGCACTCGAATGTTTGGCTCTTAGAAAGATGTGCCCAGAATTCCATCCCGAATCCCCAGTCTCTGGAATATGAAGTGGAATTGGGCCTAGCCCTCAATACTCCTCCTGCCAAAGAGAACAAATCGACAGTGGCTCTTTCGAGGGACTCTGGTGACCAATAAGTACTCACTAGGGCAAGAATAGAGATGGGTTCATCCCACTTGGCTCTGGTTAAGGTCCTCTCCTCAGCAATGCTCTTAAGCAACCTAAAAGACTCTTCAACTAGCTTAGGGTTTCAGAAGATAAATTTCCCTGAGTAGGGCAGTGAGGATGCTCATATCTTTTTTCTCTTTGGATGGAAATATTGATTTTCATGACTTCTTTTACCTACATCTCAACTCCCTCTTTTTCTTCATATGGTCAAAAATCTCACAGACACTCTTCTAAACATTTTGGAAGTTCATCAGACTAGCATGTTAGTACACACTCAGTCATGTCCAACTCTTTGAGACCCCATGGACTGTAGATCCCCAGGCTCCTCTGTCCACGGGATTTCCCAGGCAAGAATACCGGAATGGATTGCCATTTTCTTCTCCAGGGGATCTTCCTGAGCCAGGGAGTCTCCTGCGTCTCTTGCATTGCAGATGGATTCTTTACTGCTTGAGCCATCAGGGAAGCCCAATCAAACCAGCATGGGGTGAGTTCAAGACAGAGACTGTAAACATGAAAACTCAGCTTCACAGCCCTCTTTCGCCTCCCGAAGATGGAAGGCATTTCAAATTAGCTGCTGAGGAGAGAATTTATCAGAGAGCTCAGGCATGCTTGAGATTTTTCATTTTACAAGAAAATTACTGCCCACGAACACAACACAGTCAGGGCATGGAGAGTGCCTGGCTTCATCTGTTAACTCACCGGGTAGAGAAGTTTCTCAGGGAAGCAGTTGTACTAATAATACACAGCTTTGAGCTCTGAGTGGCAGATGCCAATTGAACTAATGGTTCTAATCAAGCATCTGGGCTGAAGGAAGCTGATCGTGCCCCATCCTCTAGGAGTCAGGGGAAGGCTGAGAAGGCCAGAGGGCAGAGGAAGCTTTCAGGGATGGACCGAGGATGGTCCACTGCCGCTCCCAGACAGATGCAGACTGTGTGTGGGAGATGGCGTGTGGCTGGACCTCACGGAGCTCCAGGAAGATGGGGCGCTTTTAGGTGGAGGAGGACAGTGGTGTCAGCAGCCCTTGTCTGAACAGGCCCCAGGCATCATGGGCATTCTCCCAGGAAAAGAGCCGTGACTTCCAATTTTCATTTTGACACCCACTCAGAAACTCTGCAGAATGGAATTGCTCATACCACCGCATGAGGGAGTGGACGAAGGACAGAGGTTGGGGGTGGAAGGAGAGGGGGAGGTGG
>SJYA01002098.1:57900-120941 GCA_006410615.1 Neotragus moschatus
CTGTGGGGAACCCATCCTGGAGCGGGGAGGGGTGGGGGTGGGCAGCTGGCAGAATTTATCTCCACTAAGCCTGGCTGCCACGGGCTGGCCCTTGCAGCCCTCTTGCAGGACTCTGGAGTTGCCGCAGGAGTGATATGAGGATATGGCTTGGTCCTGCTTCGTCTCGTTCTACTCTGAAGCAGGTGAGAAGTGAGATCCCAGGAATACTGCATGCATAGAGAGAGAAATATAAGAATAGACATCTCCACAAGAAACCCAAACTACAATGTGCACAATAGAGGAGAATCCTCAATGCACATCTATGAAAAGTATTCCATTCTGTTCTCACCACAGTTTGATGACTCACATAAAGCAGATACTATGATGACCATCATTCCTGTTTTACTGAGGATGCAATCAAGGAATGGAACGCTGGGAGCTATGAGAGCTTGGACTTGGTATGAGCCCTTCTACAGTCCCACAGGGGCCACCCTGCACACAGCTCCTTCTTACTTCCCTGAATTTTCCATTCCCCTTGGCCCCCCTGCCTGCACTCCCCACACCTCTGGCCTGGAGCCTGCCCTGCGTCTCATTAGAATTGAGGGATGCGGGCTGCTTCCTGAGACAAATTCCTGAGCAGCTCTCCCTGGCTTGAGCTGGCTGAAGAGGCTCGGGAAGCCGTCACTCAGAACTGGCAAACTTCCCCAGGCTGAGTTCAGGCAGGATGCGAGATTGGGCATATTACAAGAAATAGATTTCAAACACAGCCCTTTAAAATCCCATTCCTCTGCCCCAAAGCAGCCCCCTGTTTGAAATTTCAAGTAGCTCTAATTTGTTTGCTGGTTGATGTGTGAATAAGCAACGGCGATCAGTGACTTTTCCATCAAAGCTGACAAGCAGGAAGCCCCTGTGCTTCGGGAGGAAGAGCCAGAAGTCTGCGGGCCAGGGAGGCGAGAGGAGAGGAGGCCCTCAGGTGACACCCTCCCGAAGCCAGCTCATCTGCCCCTTGGCTATCAGTCATCGTGAGGCGGGCCAGGAGTGCCAGATGCCCTCATAGGAGGGGGTGCTTAATATTAATAGACTTCTAATGAATCAGAAGACTATTGCTGTTAAGAGAACGGAAGCAAATGGAAAGGGAGAAACGTATCAATGATTGGAGGGACTTCCACTCCAGTTTTCAAACTCCAGCTGCCAATGGGGAGGCTTGTCATGTGAAATCTCTCTTGAACACATGAGGAACACTGGACAAAATCCTAGGTTCCCAGGCTCCCTGCACACTTCCCAGGTCCCAGCCCTGGGCTCCGCACACCCTAGTCCCTTATTCACGGATGCATCCTTTTTCCCAGCCCTTGCTGAGTCTCACGCCCAGCTGGGGGGTCCTCGGCTGTAGTCATGGAGTCCTCAAGGAGGCTTGTCCCTCCCCAAACCTGGAGTGACAGCAATCCAAGCATGCTACAGAAGAGGCAGCCACAGGGAGCAGGTGAAAGGAGCGCCTGGAGACTCCCTGAGGACTTCCCTGGGGGTCCAGTGGTTAAGAATCCACCTGCCAACGCAGGGACATGAGATCGATCCCTGGTCTGGGAAGATCCGACATGCTTTGGGGCAACTAAGACGGTGCAGCACAGCTGTTGAAGCCAGCACACTGAGTCTGTGCTCCGCAACAAGAGAAGCCACCGCAGTGAGACGTCCAAGCACCACAACTACAGAGTAGCCCCTACTTGCCGCAACCAGAGAAAGCCTGCAGACAGCAATAAAGACTCCGTGCAGCCCAAACTAAATAAATGATTAATAATTAATTAATTAAAAAAGACTCCCTGAGAAGGGACTCTGTGATCTGACCTCTGGTGTCAGCAGGAGTAGCCGAGTGCGAAATGGGATTGAGGGTGCAGGTGCGGGTGTGAGACAGCTGGGTCCATTGTGCAATCACTAGGGTGAGGCGTCGAGCGGTGGGGTGGGGGTGTGTGGAGGAGGTGGAGTTGGGGGTGGGGGCGAGGGAGGAGGCTCCCAGCAGGCAGGGCCCAGAGCATGACAGGCTTGCTGTGAAGCTGCCATTTGCTCTGAAAGCAAACGGGGGCCGCCGTGGGGTTTTCAGCCCAGGACTGATGTTTCCTCCTGCCTCCTCTAGTGGGAAAGTTGGACTTGATAACCCTTCAGGTCTCCTCCAACCCTAAGAATTTATAAAGTTCTGGGAGATGTTGACAACTGTTTTATACCTCTTGCCAATTCCCCTTCTCCCAGCCCCTTCATTAAAAGGGAAAAGTGACTTCTCAGGAACCTTCAAAGCAGCCCCCAAACAACCAATCTCTATCTCCTGTCCCTCCTCTGGAGAACCTGCTGCCTCAGAATTTCCCCATCAAAGGCGAAGTCGCGAGGAATGGCTTGCCAAGCAGCCCCCCAGCCAGCGCTCTCATCAGGTCTATCCCTGCAGCAAGCGAGGCAGCTGATTTCCAGCAATCAATCCCCACTCCTGCGTGGCTGAGCCAGGACCCACTGAGGCAGCTTCAAAGGATCTGCATATTTATGATAAACTCCCTCCTCAGATGGAAAACACATTCGACAGTAGCAATCACTGCGCTCTCTGAGCGGCTTCCCCGACTGGCAACCTGTCTGAGCCTTAAAGGCTGTTCTCATTAGCGCAGGTGGGACCTGAGCTATGCCAGAGGCTCATGCAAAGAGGAATTGGGGACAGAACACAGATGTGGGAGTGGGGGGACCTGTCCATGGACCTGTTCATGACTCCCTCCTCACTGTTCCTCCAAGGCCACGTGCAGGCAATGGCAACACAGACCATCATCTGACAGCGTGTTTTGGGGATTTACTATTGTTCTTTGCTTTGGAAGTGGGAGACGTAATCTGGAGGGGGACAGACCCCAGCAGGTCTGCTTAAGTTGCATCAAAGCAACAGACACTTCCTGGTCTTCTGGCTGTGAGAGCCACGAAAACAAGTGTAGCTGCCTTTACACTACTCAGTGATGTAGCCAAAGCACATTCTAGAGTCACAAACGCTGGACCACCCCACCCAGACCTCCACGGAAGACAGCAGATGTGCCTGTTTTGGGGTGGGGAGTGGGGTTTCTGCAGGCAAGGGGCAGCACAGGAGATCAAAGAGAGGCATCCCATACTCCCAGCAACTGGTGAGACCTGCAGGAACTTCGAGAAGCTGGAGACTGGAGTCCCTGAACCTTTTAGAAGACCCTGCATCCCTAATTCTCGGCTTGTAAGAGTGACTCACAAAAGCCATCTTGCCCATCCTCCTGCCTCTGGTTAGCACTACACTCAAGTCCTTCCAGGAAATCAGACCCTTGGAAAGCTGAGTTTGTATCAGCTTTGGAAAACAAACCATGGCTGCCGACTCACAGTATTTTTATTTGCCTACTTCTGGCCATCTCTGCCAATCTCCATCTCCACACAACACAGAGTTAAATGGATCCATGTCCCATGAAAAGGTGGCTCAGGACTGGTTTCTATGAAAAAACCACATGATAATAACCCTGTATATTTTGGAAGTGGTGACTAGGGGCAAGAGGAGTAGGTAATCAATTCCAAGGGCTGCAGTTCAGAAAGAACCAAAACTTGAAGACTAATTCCAGTAAGCAGGTTAATGTGGTAAACAGAAATGGAACGTTTCGAGTGAGGGAGGTGAGAGTCCCATGGTGCTCTCAACTATGTGCCACTTAGCTTCATTTGGAGACTGGTCCCCACTTTAAAGTCTTTATTGAATGCACTACAATATCCCTTCTGTTGTTTCATGTTCTGGTTTTCCAGCCATGAGGCATGTGGGACCTTAGCCTCCTGATCGGGGATTGAACCCGAACCCCCTGCATTGGAAGACGAAGTTTTAACCACTGGACCATCAGGGAACTCCCGGGTCTCGTGTTTTAATAGAGCCCCAGACAAACCAAAGGGCATTTATGGTGAGAAATCAACTATGTCGCACCGGGAATGGCTAGGGGCCACGGTTTGGGGAAAGAAAAAGTCAGAGGGGCAGGACAACTCAAGCACTGGACAGTGACTGTTGACTGTAGTTTTTGCCTTTCCTAAAAGATGAGGATCTCTGACTCATTTATCTTACATTTCCAGCCTTTGATACAAAGTAAGTGCTCAAAAAAAATCTTATGCTAAGTTTCAAAAAAGAATAAATGAAATCAAATTATGTTTAAGTATTTGAAGAGCCGGTAAAAAAAGAGAGGGAGAGAAAGCTGATTGTTCTGGGCTGCTTGATGGGGCAGGATTAGGAGGCAGGTTTTGACTCTGTGCCTGGAAGCTTCTGGAATGGGTCCCTGGGGAGGCACTGAACTCCCCAGCCCAGGACGTGCTCAAGGAAAGGATGTGTGGCTGCTTCCCACAGGGATGCTGTGGAGAACATTCTTACCTTGGGTTGGAAGATCAGACCAGAGGCCTCAAGGGTCTCCTCCAGCTTGTTCTGGGCCATTCTGCAGAGCAGAAGGACCAGAGACCGTGAAAACAGCTACACCTGAATCAGCTCTTAAGTTTGGAACTAACCAGCTAAACGGATGGGGGCTTCCCAGGTGGCTCAGTGGTAAGGAATCTGCCTGCCAATGCAGGAGACACTGGAGATGAGGGTTGATCCCTGGCCCAGGACAATCCCATGGAGAAAGGAAGGACAACCCATTTCAATATTCTTGCCTGGGAAATCACATGGACAGAGGAGCCTCGCGGGTGACAGTCCATGGTGTTGCAAAGAGTTGGACGTGACTGAACAACTGAGCACAACAGCTGGATGGATGAGGACCATGATCTTCTCTCAGTTTCTTTACTTGCAAGATGGAGAGAATAGCTTATGCATGGCTGATAAAAGGATGAGAAATTTTAAGTGCACAAAACACCCAGCACAGCTCACCGTGTAGCAGACCCCAGTAAAGGGTATCCACTCTCATTATGTCAGCAGAGTCAGCCTTCTATCTGACCATAGGTGAGCAGAACAGACAGCTATGCAAATCGAGTCTCAGTAATCTTTGAGCTCAGCCAGGCCAGACGCTGAGGGGTTACCATCTTCACTGCACAGAGGAGACTTGAGGAGTCCTCTTGCGATACACAGTGAGCCCATCGAAAACGGTTGATCCCACCTCCCCGGCCTCATCCCTCCACCTCCCAGAGGCTTAATTAGAGCCTGTTAAGCCATTTCCGATCGTCAGATGAAAGGTGTGCTCATCTTATTACAGCCCTAACAAAGTCGCTGGGGGCCGGCTCAGAATCTCTGATCTTTACACCAAGTTAAAATGAAGGAAATTAAGGGCCCGCTGATGCTGTGCTTCCTTTTTCCCCTTGCCTCTTTCAAATACTATTTTTCACAAATTAGGCAGGGAAATTATCCTATTCTGATACCACCCAAGACATCTTTTGGAAGATGGGGAGGGAGAATTTGGGATAGAGATAGGAGATCTCATACAGGCAAAAACTGGGGGCTAAAGTTGGCAAACCTTGTCCAGGTTTGGAAATGTTCCTTCCAGGATGCTGTAGGGAACATTTCCCCCAAACAGCCTCCAATGGAAGATTCACAGATGAAAACCCCTCTCCAAACAGAATCAAAACAGTAATTTTTTTTAATGGTAAAAAAAAAAAAAAAAAACCTGAAATTCTAAAAGACTATTTTTAAAATGGTAATAATCCCTTAATCAGCCACTGGCAGGGACTATGGTATTTGGTTCAGACATTTTACCAATTACAGCCCACTGGGTCCCTGCGTGGTGCTTTCTAAATAATCAAACCCAGCTCTTAACAGTCACTCGCCCAGACAGGAAGAGAAAGAACAAAACCAAATCCAAATGAGAAGATGCCATTACTAAAGAAAGCCCAGCACAGTGGGTCACCAGGAGCCAGGTGCCGTCCTGGTTTGGAGCAGGTGGCAGCAAGTTAAGGTGTTTTGATTTGGAGGCTAAGTGATTCCAGGAAAGTGAGAAAAGGCAGGAGTGGGAGACCCTTGAGCATGGACTTGGGAGTCAGACAAGCCTGAGTGTGAATTCCAGTCCTGCGCCCAGAGTCCTTGCTATTTGTGGACTTGGGCTAAGTTCCTTAGAAATCCTGAGCTTCGGTTTCCTCACTTGTCAAGTGGGAGTTTTATCTACCTTGAAGGACTGCCCTCCACATCAGAAGTGACCTGTGCAATGCGCCCATGTGTTGTCTGTGGTACCAAACAGGTCCTCAAAAGGTGTTATTTCCCTGCTCCGTGTCACTCTCTCACCGAGGATGGAGTTGGGAGAATAGTACAGCAGTTATACTGACATACCCCCTGACATTCCTCCTACCTTGGAAGAGAAGCCCAATTAATTACCAGTCCCTAAACCATCTCTTCATCCTGTAATAAGCAGGGGAAGGACACCTGTCAAGAGGCGAAGACTGGGTCGGTGATTGGGATGGGACCTGGGGACCAGAGCTGCAGAGTTACATCTGTGCTCATGAGACATCCTGCAGGGTTCTCACTGCTACTCACGGAACGTGAGCCAGACAGGCGAGCAGCAAGACGGTCACCAGATTTGTTGAAGGGAAATGGGTAACAGAAGAGGATTACTTTGATGCACTTTATAAGTCCAATCGAGAATGTGTGTCCCTTGGGGTAGCTGAAGGTCAAAAAACCACCATCCTATTTAATGGTCACGTCTGCAGCAGGTTCCATTCAATATTAGCTCAAAAAAGATGAGGGTGGGATACAGGGGCGGAGGTCAAGCCTATTCTTAGAGGCTGCAGTGTGTATTTGTTAAAGGTGAGCCTGTGGACTGGGACTTCCCTGATGGCTCAGTGGGTAAAGAAGGTGGCACAGTGGTAAAGAATCTGCCTGCCAATGCAGGAGATGAGGGCTCAATCCCTGGGTCAGGAAGATCCCAGGCAGGAGGAAATGGAACCCTCTCTGTTATTCTTGCTTGCAAAATTCCATGGTGGGCTATACTCCATGGGGTCGCAAAGAATCAGACACGACTGAGCACAGCCCATAGACCACCAGCATGACAATCATCTATCTGGGTGCTAGTTAAGAAGATGCAGGTTCTGAGAAGCACCCAGTTTCACTAACTCCATGCATAACTGTAGGGCTTAGGGACTTACATTAGAAGGCAAGCACCATGGGTCATTCTTGCATACACTTGGGTTTGAGAAGCCCTACCCTCCACCAATAATAAGTGCTGTGGAAGATGGGGCAACAGCCGTCTCTGAGCAGAACCCCTTGCTGGGCTGGGCTGAGGTCGAGGGGTGGGTGTCGGTGGCTGGAGATGCTGTTGTCTCCTAATGACTCAGACAGCTCTGCAGCCCGGCAGCTGGGAAAAGCAGCCTGAGTGGTGGCTGGTGGAGAAGCGGAGGTAAGGTGAAGAGGTACTCTGAGGCTAATGAGCTGTTCTTCAAGTGGAGGGTGGGATCAGGGCCAACAGCCAACTCTGCCACGGCAGGTGTCGCCTGGTAGAAGTGGGCTGTTTCTGGGGAGCATTAGAAAGCAGGGCTGAAGGCCAAGGAAGTTTTTCAAAGCCTGAGCCTGGGCTTTCTGTGGACTGAGCCTGGGTTTGGCATCCTCGCTGTTCTCCCAACTTCTGTTTTTCTTATCCCCTCTTTTTCCTGGCCCTGTTTTACTTTCCCTGTAGCCCTTACCTCCACTGATGTATTATATAGTACTTGTTTGCCTCCTGTCTGTCCCCTACTGGAATACACACTCCATGGAAGCAGACACTAAGCCCATTTTTAACCTTTGTCTAGAAGACAGCCTGGCACATTGCAGGAACTCAATATATATATGTATGTATATATAGATACATATATCTGTGATGATTTTGTAGCTAGGTCATGTGTGACTCTTGAGACTCCATGGACTATACCCACCGGGCTCCTCTGTCCATGGAATTCTCCAGGCAAGAATAGTGGAGTGGGTTGCCATTTCTTTCTCCAGGGATCTTCCTGATCCAGGAATCAAACCTGGGTCTCCTGCACTGCAGGCAGATTCCTTACCAACTGAGCTATGAGAGAAGCCCATATGTATATATTGCAAAAAATGAATGAATGTTCCTTATTTCACATCCCCCAGTGGGACTCAGGAAGTCAGCCTGACAATTTTCCTACAGATGGGAGGCTTCATTTGTTCGGGAATTATGAGCCCAAGGGCATGATTTGAGTTTAACAACCTGAAATTGCACTTATCTTTCCCATGTCAGTCTTGCCAGACTGTAGGCTCTCAGTGGAGGAACTGTGTCTTTCCCACTGCTTCCTCCATGCCCAGCCCAGTGCCTGACACACAGGACAGGCTCACAATCTGTGACAGCCGTGAAATGACGACTTTGTGATCCTCCATCCCATAGTTTCTGACTGCTTACCTCACTCCCGCCCCATTTGAGAAGTTATGAAAAATGGTCACTGATGTCATTGCTTCAAGATCACGGAGCTCCAGCCCTGAGCTAAGAGCAGTCGTTAACATAGCTGCTCTCTCAGTCTGGGACTCTTGCCTTTTACTTTATTGTCTTCCCAGAAGGGTGATCTGCCCTTGTAGTTGATCATAATTGCTTTCCTCCTAGAAGGAACTCCATTGGCCCTGGTGAGACAGGCTGAATCAGAGTCTGCAGACACAGGGACCAAGTGGAAGGACGCAGGTGTGATGGCCCTTCCAGCACAGCCCAGGGTGTCACCCAGATCATCTTTGGGGTCTCTTCCTGGGTCCTCTACTAGGTCTACCCAATCAGACTCTTGTGGGGTAGAGTCCAAAAAATCTGCATTTTCCACAAATTGCCAAGGTGATTCTGATGCATAATTTGTCATAATGGTTAAGAACTTGGGTTTTAGAGTCAGAAATGCTTGAATTCAAAACCAGCTGCCATGACTACATTGTTCAAGATCAAGTCAGTCAGTCTCCTGGAGCCTCAGTTTCCTCGCTTGCAAAATGGAGATTAATGAGAAGTAAACTACTTTGTGGGATTAAAAGGGAAAATATGAATGACATACTTCATGTGGTAGGTTAGAGTTTAATGAATGAAAATCCCTATGATGATGGTGGTAGTCATGAAAATGATAGAGATAGTGGTGGTGATGAAGATGGTGGTGGTGGTGGTGATGAAGATGATGATGGTGGTGGTGAAGATGATGGTGGGGGGGATGAAGATGATGATGGTCGTGATGGTGGTGTGGTGGTGAAGATGATGGTGGTGGTGGTGGTGATGAAGATGATGAGGGAGATGGTGGTGGTGGTGATGAAGATGATGGTGGTGGTGACAATGATGGTGCAGATCATGGTGACGGTGACCCTGAGGATGATGGTGCTGGGGGTCGTGGTAAAGATGATGGTAGTGGTATTGATGAAGAAGATGATGATGATTCTTCTTAATCTCCTGGAAAGGTGATTCTGCAACCTCTTCAGTGGTACGTTTCCTTAGCCACTCTGATAGTCAGGAGGCTCTTCAATATGTCTGCTTCCTGCTATAATTAGTGCATCATTTTCTGCTTCTAATGTTTTCCTAAGGTTGGAGAAAGGCTACACTAAGAATAAAGAATTTACTATTAGAGTGATGGAGAGGTTGGGAGACCTTCAGAGAGGCACTTGGAGTGACTGCCAGAATCCCTGTTTCCTCTGATGTAAGAGAATCAGAGGAAAGGAGAGTGAGAAGGTTAATGCAGGAGGATGAGAGAGGCGGGGTGAGTTGAAAGGAGATCCAGAGGATGAAGCATCCCTGAGTTGGACAGGGAGCAGCCAGGAGAGGAGGGGTGTGATTGGCACGGCAGGGGGCAGAGGTGGGTTGTTCAGAAAAGAGCTGACAGGAGAGAACTGAACACTGAAGGGATTCCTCAAACCCCATGGGATGGGATCTGATCCATATGTGACCAGCAAGCCACCTGGAAACTAACCCTGGTCCCAGGATCAGGGCGAGATTCAGGAAGCAGAATAATCCACATGGTAGAATGCCCTCCTCTCCTCCCTCTCCCGCTGTGAAGCACAGGTGCCTCCCTCTTGGTGTTCTGCTGGGGCTGTGGCTCCTGATCCACACTGGCTGATCCTGGTGCGGGAAGGGGAGAAGCCTTGCACTGGTCACCGCCTGCTGCTCTGGGGATGACAGCAGGAGGTCATCCTGAGTGCCAAAGAGAAATGGGCTGGGGGCAGAGACAGGAGCAAGGAGGAGGGATCTGCCAGCAGGCTAGGCTTACCTGCCGGAAACCATTCCTTGTGAACTGCAAGATTTTCAAGGCATAGTTGGACCTCTGGCCTTTGCTGTTGAATTCAATGTGGCCGGTGAGACCTTCCAATTCTACCTGTCCAAGAGAGAGTGAGTTACAGCACCAAACTGGCCCAGCCTTCCATGTGGCCTGGAGCAAGCATTCCACCGTACTAGTGAAGGATGCACAAGAGAGGGGAAGCCGTCAAGACCCATTCTCCTGTCCACCTCTTGGCCACAGGATCTTGGGACTATCAAAATGATGTCTCTGGAACCTGTTCAGACTTGGCCGGGGCTGGAGGAGGAAAGGATGCCCCCCACACAGTGACCTCATAGCTGCTGCATAAACCAACTCAGTACTGAGATGCTAGTTTGAGCTCAGATCCCCCGGAGCTCCTCCTCCACGCCCTTGGCTGTGAATATCATCTATCCTTGGGCAGCTGCTCGCCCATCTCTAAGCTGCAGGAAGTCAGGATGACCTGACTCTAGCTGCAAAGTCCCAGTCACTCTGCACCAGGTTTCTCTGATGGGAGATGGCTTTTTCCTGGGCTAGAATCCATGTCCATCCCACCAGTGTTGGCTTAGCTGGGAGAATTCTGGGGGAACTTAGCATCGGGCCAAAAGTGCTGAGCCTGTGACTCCCTGAGGGGCCAACATCCATGGCAGCCTTATCTATCCCCATGTGTGCAGAGCTTTGCAGGGACAAAGTCTGAGCCAACAGGGTCCCAGTTCCAAGCCTAGAATCCAGGGACTGCCTAACAGTCTAAGGCTCAAGAGCCATTGCCTTGCAAACAAACTTGCCATGGATTCTCAGTGGTTTTTAGGGATTAAGGAACAACTGGGACTAATGGTCCCCTGAATGGGATCACCACAGATCATTGTTTTACCCATGGCTGTGATATGCTGGAGAAGCCTGGAGGTGGGGGGCCTTGAACAGTGTCCCCCCACCACTCCGCCCCTTGCAGGCTGGGCGTGGCCCGCAGGGTTCCCACCACCCCTCACCATGCGCAGGTAGTTCATGAGGCTGGTGCCGTGCTGCCAGATCTGGGCCGAGCCGCAGGACAGGGGCTTCACACCGATCTCCTGGCTGCGGTTCAGCTCCTGCACCGCGGTCACCACGGCATAGACGGCATCAAACAGCAGGGCTGAGGACAGCTGAGGCAGAGAAACAAAGTGGTGGGTATAAAGGCAGAAAAGGAAAAGGAGGAGGAAGAAAAAGCAAAACAAAGAAGTGAGGGCGTGTCTCGGATGCCCCGGGTCCACCTCTCCCTGGAGACTTGCAGACACAGCTCGCCACGCCATTTCTCGCATCCTCCCACCAGGCCCCAAGCTCTTTCCTGCCACATGGTTGCCACTTCCCACGTTGTCGTCTGGGATGCGGTTGCCTTGGCTGATGCTCCCTCAATAGCAAACAATCCAGGTGCCGAGAGATCAGCATGTACTTATCTGCAGTATTCTCTGGCATTTGGCCTTCAAGATTCTTCAGGTGCTCCAACAAGGGATGCTGGGGGTGAGGAGGAGGAAGAGGATGGAAAGACCACCCTTGTCTTCTCTCCATCTGTATCTTGTCTTCAGAGAGGTGACCCAGGTGATGTATTCCCAGTTTGCTCTGGGCTTCATGAGTCCTTTCTGCAGTCCAGCTTGGGCTGCCTTGAGCTCCTGAAACCTCCTAAGCCCCGAACATCTTCTTTTCCCAGCTCAGTCTCCAAGCGTCCTCCGTCTATCACCAGACAGTTCTCTCTCAGGCTCCTGGCAATCAGCCCAGGTCTCTCACTGGGATCCTCCAGCAGCTTCTCTGAAACCTTGTGTTCCATCCACACTCCTCCAGCTTATTCCTCCCACCCTACCCCCCATTACCAATTTCACCTCCGAAGGTGTGAGAGCCTGTTATCTAATTTCTGGCTCGTCAGCTTTTCCACCCCACTACAGGTCTCCATCCCGAAGCATCTTCTGGGTCTCCCAATTGCTTTCTCCCTCTACTATTATTTACTAGTTTAGCTCTGGAAAGCGTTTGGCACTGCGGTTGGGGAAAGTCCTGGTGCCTAACCAGCGCTCCATCCATGTTTCTGCTCCTGGGTCTGCAAAGCCCACTGTCCTTGCTCCTTCCATCTTCCATCCTGTTTCCCTTTCGGAGCCCTTGCTGTCTTTCTGTGGCTTCTGTTCCCCATCTGTGTGGGCATGCCTCTAGGTCCTGTCTCTGCTTCTCCTGTCCTTGTCTCTTCTAAATATTAAATCCCCCAAACAGCTCAATTCTCATTTAAAATCCTCTCTTCTTTCTTGGCTCGAAACGTTCCTTGGCAAACACCCGCGATTCTCTTGTTTTTATATTTTCATTTGTTTCTTCATTGCTATCTTCTTTGAAGCTGTTTGTAAATTGTTTAGGGGAATGAAAGACTGTATAAATTAAGATGAATCAATCTGACTCAAGGAATAGCAGCTGAATTTCTCCCCCATCCATCGGAATAAAAATAAGAGTATCTTTTAAACACACCATTGTAACCCTTATATTCCCCAACACCCTCAGCTCACTGGATTCCAAGAGTCCTCTTGGGTGTCCGTTTGTCTCTGAACTTCTGTCGCTTAAACTCTGATCCCCAGCACAATTCCAGGACAGGAACCATTAAAATTTCATGGAATAGTTCTTACAATCTGGGTTTTATTCAATGAAATAAACACTTAATTACAAACAGCTGTTTTAGCCCAAATTCTAATTACTTAATCTAGCCATCTGTAATTTTAATGATTTTCTACGATTTTTGTTCTTTGCTGCGTGATGAATGGGAGTGGCATATGAAATTAGCAGGGACGTGTCTTCATTCAAGACTGTCTCCTGCTCAGGCAGCAGGAAGCATGGTTGTGGTTGGCCGGCAGCCGCCAGGCAGGCATGGCCTGGTGGGGGCAGCACTGAGAGCGTTTTTTTTTTTTGGTGGTGGTCACCCTTCTGTACAGCCACTCCCTCTCTGTGCCCTTGGAACTGGGCCCCCATTCCAACAAGCTCCACCTGGAACATCATGGACCCAACAGGGAAGAAGAGGAAGAGAGGGAGACACACTCCAGTTGGGAGAAAAAGAAGAGAGAAGAAAATGCAAAGAAAATGTGGAGTGTGGGAGAGAAAGAACAGAAAGAGCAAGAAGGGAAGGAGGTTGTAGTGGCAGAGGAAAGCGGAAAGGGCAGACTGAGCGGGGAGGAGATGAGAAGGAAAAAGAGAACAGAGCTGATGGGGGAGGAGAGGTTCGTGGAGGAAAGAGAGAGGAGGAAAGTGGTCCCTCCCAGATGGAGCATCTCTTTAGGAAGCTGAGTGGGGAGACAAACCGGGCTGTGTGTTCCTGGAAATATTCTTTCTCGTCTTCCAGCTCCCGGCAGATGAAGGAGCTGGGCTGTTTGTGCTGGGAATTTCCGCCCCCAAAGAGACAGGAAGAGGCACTGCTTTTCAAAAGGTAGGTGCTGAAGCGAGAAGCCTTGAGAAAGATGAGCTTCACATTCGTCAAGGGGAGGAGTTCCTACATCACCTTCCCTTCAGACACCGTGGCTGGAAGGTTCTGTAAGCTAGAGTCCAGGCTGCGCTGTGGCCCCGTCCTCTGGAGGTCCTTGGCAAGGCCCCCCGGCTCTCCTGCACCTCAGTTTTCTCATTTCTTCAACAAGGGCAGCATGACCACTATTGTCTGTCATTAGGGTGCCATGAAGAGGAAGCAGTCCAGGTGGGATTATTTCAAGCACCAGTGGTTCAGCATTCTATCTGTTCTCACTCCTTGACTCTGAGTCTGTGAGTGCGGCTTTCTTTGGCCAACAAGATGAGGTGGCAGTCACAGTGTGCCCATCCTGGGAGCCTAGGACCCAGAGGTCTTGTGCATTTCCACTTGCTTTTCCACCCTCCTGCCACCACCACGAGAGAACATGCCAGGCCAGCCTGCTGGGCTAGAAGCATGAGAACTATGTGGAGCCCCAGCCTAGATCAGCCGACTCCTAGGCATCGAATGAGCTCAGCCAGATCAACAGAGCTGCCCTGCTGAGCCAGCTTAGATGAGCTGATCCCTGTTTGATCCTCAGATGCACGAGCTCCATAAATGTTCATTGTTGTAAGCTGGTGAGATCTGGGTGCTGGTTGTTACAAAGCTGGTGTTGCAAAAGCTAATGCTTCCTGAAATATCTGCCACATAAAATGTTAAATAAGTTCATCCAGTGCACGTAGTGGAAGAAGTGGTGAAGTGTTAGTCATTCAATCGTGTCCTACTCTTTGTGACCCCCACAGACTGTAGCCCGCCAGGCTTCTCTGTCCGTGGAATTCTCCAGGCAAGAATACTGCAGTGGGTAGTCATTCCCTTCTCCAGGGGATCTTCCCAACCCAGGGATTCAACCTGGGTCTCCTGCATTGCAGGTGGATTCTTTACCGTCTGAGCCACCAGGGAATGGTTCTCGAAGTATCCAGCAGATGGAATGTTAAATAAATTAATTCAGTGCATATCTGTACTCTTTATATTATGCAGTAAAATTGAGGATGGAATCATAGCACATTTTATCTTCACGATAATCCTCTAAGATGGTCAAACCTAATTCCCCAACATGACAGAAAAAGAATCTGAGGCCCAGGAGGGTTACATAGCTACCTAAGATCACACAGCAAGAGAACAGCAGAGCCAGGATTTGAATCCAGGTCCTGTGCCTCCAAAGCCAGTGCCCTTGTCAGCACATGTGAGCACAGCCCAAGCCAGTCCCACAGCCCTGCGAGTGGCGCCGCCTGGCTGGGGTGTCGGGTGGGCATGAGCCCGGTGCCCAGGGCTGCCCATCTGCCTGTCTGCGGTCTATGTGCACACAAATGGCCAGGTTGAAAACCTCAGAGGGACACTGGCAACGTGGCACCAGGACCTTTAATGTCACTAGGCCAGATGCCAAATGTGGACTGGTTTGGGTTGGAGAGGAGGCGGCAGGTTTTGTCTCCTCTTAGCTGAGTTGGTAAACGATCCACTTGCAATGCAGGAGACCCCTGTTCAATTCCTGGGTCGGGAAGATCCACTGGAGAAGGAATAGGCTACCCACTCTAGTATTCTTGGGCTTCCCTCGTGGCTCAGCTGGTAAAGAATCTGCCCACAATGCAGGAA
Source organism: Neotragus moschatus (assembly GCA_006410615.1). Lineage (NCBI taxonomy): Eukaryota > Metazoa > Chordata > Mammalia > Artiodactyla > Bovidae > Neotragus > Neotragus moschatus. The sequence continues at coordinate 73,109 of SJYA01002098.1, forward strand.
ACCTGGGCTTGATCCCTGGGTTGGGAAGATCCCTTGGAGAAGGGAATGACAACTCACTCCAGTATTCTTGCCTAGGAAACCCCATGGACACAGGAGCCCCATGGACACAGGAAACCCCATGGACACTGTGCGCTACAGTCTATGGGGTCGCAAAGAGTCAGACACGACTCAATGACTTTCACTTTACTTCACTTCCTGATACTGTGCTATGAGCCTCTGAAGAGGCTGTGCTACAGCTTCTGTTAGGTGTAATGAGCACCTCATTATAACACTGGAGTGATGAGTGCAAGACCCACAGACAAGACGGGGGCACAGGGCTGCACTCCTCCCGGGATGGGTGAGCCTGGTTCCACCCATGACCCTGTGCCTGAGGACTTGTCACTGCCCCTTAAGCAACTGGGGGTGAGGATTCCCTTCCTCCAGGTGTTTCGCCCCAGCAAATCCTTCCTGTGGCATCTTTCCTCTTTCAGGTCTAAAACACCCTGCTAGAATGCACTGAGAACCTTCTAGCTCAAGTTCTCATGCCTCCTTCTCTCAGTTGGTTCCCTCATCAAAGCTCCTTGAGCTTTGCAAGAGTTCTGACCTTTGAAAAGTTATGTGAGCATCACATGAACAGCCTCATGGGGCTTTGGGAGGCTTAAATCTAACCCAGCTAGGACAGATCTAGAAAGCCATGCAAGCCCACTTCCAGAGAACGGGCCTTGTAATAAATGAACATGAGCAGACATCCCTGACAGGCCCCACAGAGTAAGGACATTGGACCCGGTAGAGAACAGCCAGGGAAATCTCTTCCTCCATCACACACACACACACAGGGAACGAAGTGCAGGGGGAAAAATATAGGTAAAGGCACAAAGGAAGCCTCTCTGGATGAGCTGCACTGGGGGCAATGGTCCACGGCACCGGACCAGGAGTACCAGAATCTAGTTTCACTTGCAAAAGGCTTGGTGTTTGCCCCTGAACAAGATCCCCACATTCCCTTCCCTCATGTCCATGCCTGGGCTTCAGTCTATCTGAGAGATGAAGGAACAGATAAGCTAAAGCCCTTCCAACGTAAGATTCTTGGATCCAAAACTCAGTGGGTCTCAGCAACAGCATCATCAGGAGTCTGGCCACAGACATCACTAAATGACAGTCTGGGGCCTCCACACGCTCCCTCCCTGATGACTTCTGCCCCAAAGTGTCCCTTGTAAGCACTTTCCAGCACTTGTACGATCCAGTTTTGAGCTGGGGCTGGAGAAGGCTGGAGTCCGGGCTGGAGAAGGCTGGATTCCAGGCTGGGCTGTATTTGGGGGAGGGGCTGGCTCACAGAGGGGGTGCTGGCAGCAAAGGGGCAAAAGGGAGGGGCCTGGTGGGCACTTACTGCGGGCCCCGTGAAGGGCACGTGGTCACAGTTCTCCTGCCAGGACTGGTTGAGGCTCTGTGCAAACTCTTGGAAGAAAGCGTGGGACTGGTTGAAGATGGAAAAGCCCAGAATGTTGACTCGATCGTCCACGAGACTGTCCATCCGCTGGAGCGAGAACTCCTGAAAGACGCAGCAGGCAGGGCAGAGCTGGGTCAGGGAGGGCAGGGTGGGTGGGCTCTGCGGGCTCACAGCTGGGGAGTGCAGCCTAGCCAGATGGACATAATGCCAGGTGCTCTGCTGCGCGTCAGGGTCTGGGGATGGTAGAGAGTTCTTCCTCAAATAGCTCATAGGGTAGGGGTGCAGGGAGGGAGGAAAGAGAAATGAGCAGAGTGATCTCTACAAAAGGCATGTGTACAATGCTCTGGCTGGAGAAAGATAGAAAAACACGAAAGAGCTGGTGGAGGCAGGATGCTGTGTGCAGAAGGTGTGACCCGGGAGCTGTCTTGAAGGATGCTCAGGCATTTTCTGGGTGGAAAATGTGAGCGGACCAAGGCTATTCCAGACAGAAGTCACCATGGACACAAAGACCTGGAGGTGAGAGAGTGTGTAGGTGCCTGTGGGATACTTTCACAGAAGCATCGCCCTTCAAAGCACGTCCATAGAACGCCTGCCGTCAGACTCACCTGGGTATCTTTTTTAAAAAAGTGATGATGCCTGCATCCCACCTAACACCAACTGAATCCATTATCTCAGAAGCTGAGGCCCAGGACCTGGTATTTTTAGTAGGGTCCAAGGTCATATGCACATTAAAGTTTGAGAGTCACTGGGTCAGAACCAGGATACGTGAGGGTGGGGTGACTGTGAGAGATGGACCGGGAGATGTCAGCAGGGGCCGGAGCACAGGGCTTGGTTCCTGGGTCGGGGAGCTTGCACTTTATCCTAATAGTGATGGGACCTGAAGGCTCAGTCAGCCGAGAAGTGAGAAGATCACGTTGTATTTCTAAGAATCTCCACCTGAACATCCGCAGGTAGGGCTGTGCCTTCATTTTATTATTTTTTATTCATTTCACAAATATTGAAGTGCTAATTATGTGCCAGACATGGGCACAGAGGATGTTCTAGACACAGAATATATATGAACAAGAAACACATTTCCTGATGTCCAGGAACTTGCAGGTTAGGGGATGAGACAGATTGTAAGCAAGCAAATAAACACATATACTGTCAGATAGGGCTTCCCTGGCGGCTCAGCAGTAAAGAATTTGCCTACAAGGCAGGAGCCACAGGGAGACACAGTTTTGATTCCTGGGTCAGAAAGATCCCCTGAAGAAGGGTATGGCAACCCACTTCAGTATTCTTGCCTGGAGAATTCCAAGAAGAGAGGAGCCCGGTGGGCTACAGTCCACGTGGTCATAGAGTCGGACACAACTGAAGCGACTTAGCACCCAGGCACTGTCAGATATCTATGGGGGGTTAGGGTGGGCATTGCTCCCCGAGATGAAACCCCATGTGGGGCTGTGGCATTTAGACACTCAAGGGAATTCTCCCAGGACTTGTGGTCCTCACCCAATCATGTGGCTGGAGCCATGGTTTCACTCAGCTAAAAGCTGCAGGCATGAGTCTCAAGGAGGCCAGTTAGTGTCACAGGGAGAAGCACCCCTATCTCAGGCAGGGCTGAGGTCAGAGCTCTGGACCCCCAAAGTCCCCTTGGTCCTATGCAGGGAAACCAGGCAAGAGAGTATGGGCTATCCAGCTCACTAATCCCGCTCCTGCAATAATGCCTTCACATGCAGGCCAGGCCATCCTTGTGCACTGGATTCACACTCACCACACATTTATTCCACATGCCTCGCACACAGCTCTACACCCTCTGGGCACATGGTTGCTAGACCCCAGGACTAACCCATCAGCTACTCCATCTGACATGACAGATGGCAGGTGCCGTGGGCTTGCTTTGTAGCTGAGCAGAAACACGGCTCTTCTTCAGATGGCCTCCTTATCTCAAGACTTAGTTCCTCCAAGCCCCTGTCACGTCCCTGGCAAACTCACTCACTCACATCCACGGCCATGGGCCAAGCCCTCAGGCCATGGGCCTGCGCTCTGCCTGGAGTCCAGCCTCATTAGCTGCAGCTTGCAGACTAAAGTTACAAAGATGCCTTTGGAGCCACCAAAGGCTGACAGCATGGAGTGGGATGAGGATTAAGTGTCTTTTGGATCCTGCCACATCCCCGTCAGGGGAACCCAGACGTGTCAGAGAATGTATTGATTCATAAGCTGATATGTCTCCCGTCTCTAACAGGGCAGCTGCCCATGCACTCTGGGCTATCAACAGACATGAGGGTGCAGATGGCTAACGAGGAGAGAGCATCTGGCAAGGACGGGGTGGCGGGGTGCAGGGCCAGGCTGCTGTCAGGCGACCGAGGGGCCTCCCCGGCTGTGGTTGGTGTGTGGGGAGCTGGAGATGCCCCCCTCCCTCGGCTTCTGAGTCAGTGTGGGCAGCTCGTCACCACCACCACCCGCTGCCCTATCCTCACATGCACAGCAGGGGGGAAGAAGGCCCATTTCCAGGAAGCCCTGATAGCTCAGTTGGTAAAGAATCCACCTGCAATGCAGGAGACCTTGGTTCGATTCCTGGGTCGGGAAGATCGCCTGGAGAAGGGATAGGCTACCCACTCCAGTATTCTTCGGCTTCCCTTGTGGCTCAGCTGGTATAGAATCCGCCTGCAATGTGGGAGACCAGGGTTCGATCCCTGGGTTGGGAAGATACCCTGGAGAAGGGAAAGGCTACCCACTCTAATATTCTGGCCTGGAAAATTCCATGGACTGTATAGTCCATGGGGTTGCAAAGAGTTGGACATAATTGAGCAACTTTCAGTTTCACTTTGACACCCTGATGTCTAGGCTCACAGTGGCAGTAGGGGGAACACATGGTAAGCGCTTTGGGTTCAAATCCAGGTGCTGCACTATACTGCCATGTATGATCTGGGCTTCACATCCTCATGTAAAGTGGCACAACAATGACAGCAACCTCAGAGGTTGTTCAAGGAACAAGTAATAGGCATGCACCAGGCGTATCATCTCTGACACATAAGACATGTTCAACACATGACAGCTACGAACATGCTACCACAAGACTGTGGGCAGCTTCTAGCTTCCTACTTATTCAGTTCCACTCGTCTTGGAAACCTGAGTTCAGAAGGTGTTTCCTTGAAATGCATGACCCGAGCTGAGTAAGAATGAATGAATTAATTACAGACACTTAGAGACAGCCCATCCCAAAGCCAGACAACCTGTCTTCCTGCCTTTTAATAACTACCTTCTCATCCTCCAATTATAACCTATTTTCAAAGGCCACCTTAAGATAAAAAGATCCAGGAGCTTCCTTGATAATCCATCCTATTTATAACGACTCATGGGAGAGCTTGTGAAAGGACAAGAAAGGGGTGGAGTGTTCTTTTATTGTAATTTCCCAGGACATTTCAGGCTTCTATTCTCTAAGCATCTTCACTGTTAGGAAATGCTTCTTTCTGTCTAAACTTACATTCTTCTGCTGCTGCTGAAGCTTGGTATCTAAGTGAAAATGGGAAACAGGTGCCCACTGCCAGTTTGTACACAAAGAAAATCTTCTAAGTTCTAGTATGTCCCAAAGTGTGTTTCTTAGGACACTAGCTTTTCTGGGAAGTGTTAACAGAATTTTCAAGAAAACAACTTTCCATGTTCAAATAAGGGGAGCAAACCTGGCATGTTCTAACCACATGTTCAAGATTGACAATGCACACTAGCACATTAAAGGGTTAAAGAAGTCCTACCGTAAAGCAGCTTAATTTTGTTTAACCTGGGACTCTCTAAACTCTAACCATGGAACACTTTCCCCACCAAAGCTATGGATGTCTTGCAAGAGTGCTCTATAGACTGTGCAGTGGGAAATGCTGTTTTAAACATGCTACATAGTCATGCACAGATGTGAGTTGGACCATCAAGCAGGCTGAGTGCTGAAGAATTGATGCTTTCAAACTGTGGTGCTGGAGAAGACTCTTGAGAGTCCCTTGGACAGCAAAGAGATCAAATCAGTCAATCCTAAAGGGAATTAACCCTGACTATTCATTGGAAGGACTGATGCTGAAGCTCCAGTTTTCTGGGCACCTGGTGCAAAGAGCTGACACACTGGAAAAGATCCTGGTGCTGGGAAAGATTAAGGGGAGGAGGAAAAGGGGGTGACAGAGGATGAGATGGTAGGATGGCATCACTGATTCAATGGACATGAGTTTGAGCATTTGATAGTGAAGGACAAGAAAGCCTGGCATGCTACAGTCCATGGGGTCGCAAAGAGTTGAACATGACTTAGCAACAACTGAACAACAATTCTAAACGTATTTAGGGAAATATGAATCATAACCCCCAAATCAAGTCATAGGGAGGGTATCATTTGGCTGAGAAGGTATTATATATGATCTACCAGTTTCAGGATGAGAGGGGAGCATAGACCCTCTGGCTCTTGCTTTCCACCGAAAGCTCTAGCCAAGAATGCACCCTGGCCTCCTCCAGGTGTCCTGTGCTCTCCAGGTGTGTTCCCTGGTTGGCTGTGACCTTAACTGAAATGACAAAGTGTTAGGAGCCCTGGGATAGATCAGGTTCTCATGGGAACCTTGGTTCTCTTATAAACAGGCTGGGGAGGGAAATCTTAAGGTCTCTGCTCCCAATGTGAGTAGATTCTACCACCATCATGAGACCAGGGGAACCAGGGTGAAGAACAGAGCCCATGGCCACCTGGTAAGGCCGAGTGCTGGCACAGAGGCCAAGACCAAGTCTTCAATTACTCCAAGAGCATGTGGTTTTGTGACAGCACTTGCAGTGCCAATATATTTTCATGTCCATGGCCTCTTCCTCCCAAGGCCTGTGTGTTCCTAAGAGCAGGGAGGTACCTGACCCGTTTATTAATTTATTTTTGGCTGTGCTGAGTTTTCACCGCTGTTGGACTTTTCTCTAGTTGTGGCGAGTGGGAGCTACTCTCTAGTTGCAATATGCAGGCTTCTCATTGCAAAGGCTTCTCTTGTTGCGGAGCACAGACTCTAGGGTGCGTGGGCTTCAGTAGTTGTGGCATTCAGGCTTAGTAGGTACTGTTTGCAGGCTGGGGCTCAAGAATTTGGGCTCAACAGTGGTGGCACACAGGCTTAGTTGCTCTGCAGCATGTGGGATCTTCCCCGATCAGGGATTGAGCCTGATTGGCAGGCAGATTCTTATCCACTGTGCCACCAGGGAAGTCCCCCATTAAAAAAAAAAATCTGGCTTCACCCAAGGGTTGCAGGATCTTAGTTCCCTGACCAAGGATCAAACCTGTGCCCCCTTCATTGGGAGGGCAGGGTCTTAACCACTGGACGGCCAGGGAGGTTCCCTGCCCCATTTCTGAAACCTCCACTGCACCCAGCATAGTGCTTAATACCTGGAAGCCGTTTGGTGAATGTTGCTTGAGGCTGTGCATGGAAGATGCTTCAAAGTCCTGGGGTCCTCACTATGCCTCACTCTGCTCAGTCTTATTCCTACAGAAGGTTTAAGAACATGAGCAGGATGGTGACCATCACTTGTCGTCCTCTGCAAGTTACATTATTATGTTTTGAGAAGCAAATTCCTGACAGCTTGTTTTCTTATCAGTGGGCTTTCTCATTTAAAAAGTTATAGATGTGCACACATTCGTGTATGTGTGAGCCTATGGGATCATGTGTGCATGTGTATCCTTCTGTATACAGTGATTTTCAGGGGACTGAGTAGCTGCAATTGAAGGTCAGGTCATGACCGCAAGTGAATACTGGAGAGTGTTACCTGAAATTGAAGGGTGTTTAGAACAGGCCTGGGAGGAAGGCCTCATGCATAAAGGATGGAGAGCCACATGGGTGCTGTGGATCAGCCGAATGGCCCCCTTTGTCCAGCAGCTGTGACACTTCCAATGTCCAGGTTTGCCCACGGCCTTCCACTCCAGTCAGTTGCAAGGAGCACTCCATTGCCCTACAGCCTGCTCATCTACCAGGCCAGGAGCTAAGGCAAGCTGAGTGTGGGCAGTGGGGTGAAGGGGTGAGGGACAAGGTCAGCCGACTAAGGTTAAAAGCACAAGGGTTTTTCATGATCTGGACTCAGCCTCTGTACTTGACTTTAAGGAGAAAAACAGGAAATCAAAACATAGGTCCAGACCATGTCCTGAGGTCAAGTCCATCTCCTAACCCTTCACTGTCTGGGCCTGGATGCAGGTGAAATGGGCAAGTGGGGGAAGGGCACTTCATACTCTCTGCCCGGAACCCCCTTCTCTTTGGTTTCTTCTCGCAATTTCTGAGCCCCCAAGGCCCTGACCATTACCAGGGCCACCTAAGCCAGACACTTCAAAGGCAGCTTTCACTCCCTCTTCTTTCAATTCTATATCTAGTCAATCCTTTCACATCTGTCTCCTAAATTTGTCCTGTGTCTCTACCCCATCCATTCCAATCCCGCCAGGTCAGGCCTGCCTCATCTCTCCTTTGTTTATTAAGTAACCTACCCCTTGGATCTTGGGAGACTCAGCTACGACACAGCACAAGTCCCAGCTGCCATTCACGCAGATGGCAACGTGCATGGCGCCCCCTGGAGTTGTGCCATGTGGCGACCCTAATAGGGGACAGCAGGATATAATAAAAAGAGGTTTTGAAATAAGATAGTCTGTGTTCGAATCCTGTTCTGCCACACACTGGTTAGGTGATCTTAGGCCGCTGAGTAGCCTCGCTGAATTTCGTTCTGCTCACCTATAAAATGCAGATCAGGGCATCCACCTTACAGGGATAATCCATGGCTAGTGCAGTCCATCCTCCACACTGCCCCTTCTCCTTCTTTCTCCTGGTCCCCACACTCCACTTAGGTCTGGACAAAGTGAACTATCTGGCCTGGGGGTTTCTCCTCCCTTCCCTCCCCTCCTCCTCACCCTGCAAGAAGCTATCCTTAGCTACTTGTCCAATAAGAAAAGTTTTGCCACGTCAGTCACCATAAGGTGTTAACTGCTTGGTGTGGCTATCTGTGTGGAGACAGAAGGCTTGAGCTGCAGTTCCAGACCTTCCAACCATAAATAATCCTAACAAAGCAATAATTATAACAATAATAACTGTGACAATTTATTGACCACCAACTGTGTGCCTGGCAGAACTGAGCACTGCATGTGCAGGACCTCAATCCATTCTTACAGCAGCCCTACCACAGGGGAGTTACCAGTGTCCATTTATAGCTGAAGAAGCAGAGACCCAGCGGAATGAGTGGTTTTCCAAGGTCACATAGCTGTAAACAGACCCAGACCCAGTGGTTTATATGTTTGTACCCCTGATTCATCCCTATGAGCGGGGCATCGAGGGTCAAGGGTACTACGAGTTCATGCTGACTGGGCTACAAAAGAGCTGACAAAATTGCATTAAAATTCATTTCAGAATATACAACTCGACTTTAAGAGCAATGACTTCTGGTCTAAGATTTGCAGCTACAAAATGAACACTGGTTGTCCAAGAGAGTAAAGGGATTATCCAACATCAACTAAATCTCTGCCTGAGAAATATTTTAATTACAAAGGGTCCTGGGGATTGGTGTGGGCTCCAGACTGAGCAACTAAAACTGATCTTGAGAACATGCGAGAGCTGAGGTTTGCCCCATGCCATGTCTGTTCAGCACAAAGAATCTCAGGAAGGAATACGAGGTTTCAGATAGGGAGGAATTAGAAATAAATGCAGTATAATTGGATAACCAACAAGGACCTACTGTCTAGCACAGGGAACTCTGCTCAGTGTTATGGGGCAGCCTGGATGGGAGGGGAGCTCGGGGGAGAATGGACACATGTATATGTATGGCTGGGTCCCTTCTCTACTCACCTGAAACTATCACAACACTGTTAATTGGCTATAACCCAATACAAAATAAAAAGCTCTTTATAAAAGAAAAGCATTGTGACTGAAGACATGAATGGCTAACACGTGTAGAGAAGCAGGCAGTTAAAATCAGCTTCACGCACTTGGCTGATTGCAGCCAGGACTGGTTTAGGAGCCTTGGTCATCCCTGATCACCATCATCTGAGCTACAAAAGCTTTCCTGCTGGCCTGTGGGTGGTCTTGCTCGTTGCTATATCTCTAGCCCAATGAAACTTAGTGAAACCAGAAGCTGGTTCTTTGGTTTCAAGGACAATAACTGTGCTGGAGGGAGTGGGTATGGATGTGGAGTCACAACATGTTAAATCATACACTCTCTGCTGGTATTTTGTCCTAGATTTTCTTCACTGGAGCTTCAATGGAGTCCCAAATTCCAAAAACCAATCTCTGCTTTTTAATTTTTCAATCTCTTTATTTTAGTCTCTTTTCATTAGACAGGACTCTGTGACAAACTAGGGAAAATCACTTCACAGAGTTGGCTGTGAGACTCAAAAGAGATAACGGTGATATTCAGGAAAGCGATATATAGATCAGAAATGTGAAAAGAACTCCTCGAAATTATTAGTATTGTTATTATAATACACTAGCTCAAGAAAGGCATTGTGTGTGCACTTTCAGGCATCATTAACAGGCAATGAGGAAGACAGGGTGGGGAGGGAGCCTTCTGTCTTCTCTACAGATTTGTCATGGAGGAAGATCTCTCTGATCTTGCATGGAGGCCTGAGAATTCAACATCTCCCTTCCTGCCAGGGCCACAGGCAACTTTTAAAAGTGCCACCTGATGACGCCTCTACAGCCTCTTTGGATTCCACTACCGAGACCCAGTTGGGCTTTAACTGTCCTTCTCTGCAGACCCTTTGCTCCAGAACTGGTTCATATTCGCACAGTGGTGTTTTAAGCAGTCCCTCGTTCCTCTGTTGTTTTCACCCAAGACTCAGCCTCTGATCTCTGCTTCATGCTCAGGCCTGGCCCCTAACTTCCCGGGAGAGGAGACCAGCAACCTCTTATCACCCAAATCAGAAGTCATTTATTAAACATTACTTTGTCATTGAGGATCATAACATCAACTGCTTCCATTGGCATGACTCTACAAAACTTGTAAGGCACTTTCCTGCACCTCTTCTGGTCCCCACCAGCACACTTCATGTGAAGAGAGGGGGTTTTAGTCACATACCCAGCTGATGGAAGGAGAAACTGAAGTGCCTTGGAGTTAGGTGTCTTGCTCAAAAGACAGACTGAGATTAAGGTCCAGGTACTTGGCATTCAAGATCTGCACTTATAATTCCATTCCTCCCTCCTGGGGCTCAGCAATAGGCAAAGTCAATAGCAGTAACAGTGTTAGTTCCATAGTGGTGTCTGACTTTTTGCGACCCCATGGACTGTAGCCCACCAGGCTCCTCTGTGCAAGGAATTCTCCAGGCAAGAATACTGGAGTGTGGGTTGCCATTCCCTTCTCCAGGGGATCTTCCTGACCCAGGGTCTCCCACACTGCAGGCAGATCCTTTACCATCTGAGCCACCAGTGAAGGATACAGCATAAACTCAAATGCACAAACCCTCCACTGAGGTTGTTCATGACTGACAACTTTCCCAGGAGTACTGAGAACACCAAAAGCTTCCAGTTTCTTAAGCCATTATTACGAAGCTGGAATAATGGAAGCTATCCTTGACAATATCACTCCTAAACTTGGACTTCTTATTGTCCCACCCCAATCTAATCCCCTCCCTTGGTTTCCTAGTTGTGAATGTCACCATCACCCACCCATCATTCAGGCCAGGATTCGGAGCTCATTCTCCACTTCTCCCCTTCTCACACTCCCATCGCATCCATGTCTGCAGGCACTAGGTTATTGTTGCTGGAAACGCTGTTCCTCTTTAACATCTCTTGAATCTATCCCATGCTCTCCATCCCTACTGCTTCTGCCTCAGCTCAGATCTTCACAAGCTTGTTCTTGGACTTTGAATGAACTGGTTTCCCCTCCTCCAGTTTTGCCTTTCTCCAGCTTCCTCCTTCATGCTACTGCTCAAGAGCTCTTTCTCAACAATTCATTTGATCATGAATCCCTCCCCCCCTCCCAACACTCCTTATTGCGCTCAGGACAAAAACAAACTCCTTAGCTGGACATAAGTGTCTTTTCATGCTCCGATTCCTGTCTGCCCCTCTGTTCATTCTTCACCGTGACTTCCTCCACCATCCAGGAACTGGCCACTGTCCTCACAGGTATACTCATCCTCACTTAGAGCTTTTTATCCCATCACTGCTCAGTCACTCGTTCATTCATTCAGACTCTAGACTGCCAGGTTCCTCGGCCCATGGGATTCTCCAGGCAAGAGTACTGGAGTGGGTTGCCCTGCCCTCCTCCAGGGGAACTTCCCGACCCAGGGATCAAACTCTCTTGCATCTCCTGCATTGCAGGCAGATTCTTTACCTCTAGTGCCATCTGGGAAGCCGTCATGAGTCTGTTCAAAGCAACTTCGCAAGGACTGGGTGCTACTGGAGACAATGTATTTACAGTAATAGCATCCATCCGGGGAGAAAGCATATAGAAAGAAGTCAAGGTTGTTGTCTGAATGAATTTAGGAAGGAAGCACCTGTCAGGCTGTTTCTTATCTTACTGGATGGGCAGCTTGGTCCTTTAACTTTCGAGGCTCTTTGCTTACGACTCTAGCCATTCATTTTCCCTTGGGAGCCAAAGTATGGGGGAGGCCAGGACCCAAGCCTTTGTCTTTTAAGTGGACTCTTAGAGTCTTCCTTCATTGTCCAATGACTAACACTCTGCTCCCACTGTAGGGAACCCAGGTTCGAACCCTGGCCAGGGAACTAGATCCCACATGCCACAACTAAGGGGTTGCATGCTGCAACGAAGATTAAAGATCCCACGTGCCGCAACTAAAACCTGGTTCAGCCAAATAAATAAATAAAACTTGAAAAGAAAAAAAACAGTGGCCTCTTAGCCTTTCTTGAGAAAGCACTGAAGCCACCAGGAGTCCAGAATCTCCCGGGTACCCTCACATCCTCTCCCTTCCTCCAGGTGCCCTGTCTGTCTATTTATCTGCATCATCGCCTGTGCTCTCTGCATTCTAGGTGATTGCTTTTTGTGTAATAGGTCTTTGAAGAAAGTAGCAGCTGGGAGGCTAATTCACACCTGTCAGTGAATTCCATTTAATGGGAGATTGGGTTCTAAACCTCCCTGCTCACAGCTTTCCTGGATCCTTCTCCCTGCGTGTCTCCTCTCCATGTGTCCCCATGACCTGAGCATGCACAGTCCTTCCTCCCAGGAACCTTGTCCCTTCTCTGCTTTTCTTTCCCAGCATGAGTCTACAAACAGGACTTCACAAGCAGACTGTATTCTGTCTTGTCCAGCGCTCTGGTCCCTGCACCTTCCTCTGCGCCTGTGCTTAGCAAGTACGCAAACATTCATTATATGAATTCAGGATCATCTGCAAACATGCATCAGGGTGGAAACAGCTTTACAAAGACTTCAGTCATTTGCTCCCAGCAAGAAGGAAGGCAGAGGCCAGGGAGGGGAGAACCCTCCCACCTCCACCCTGGCAGCTCTGTTTTCGTCTTAGCTTTAGAAATGGTCTGTGCCTCTGGGAACTAAGTAAGTGGTTACTAACTGTGATGCCGAGAGTTCAATGGATCAAACTGACAAAATGGTGGAGGCTTCGTATTCTCCCCTTGGGCTGGGGGGCACCATTGCTTTTCTCAGGCCTGCTTCCTCTATCAGGCACAGAGGCCTCACCTCTGACGTCCCCTGCACTCAGGATCCACTGATCAGGCCTTCTGTCTGCACCGTGCTCCCCCTCCCTCCCAACTCATTAACCTCAGGCTTGTAGAGGCACAAGGCCCTCCCTCCCCATCTTAGCAGGCATATTAGGAGTTGTTGGGGAAGGTGAGCGACACTGTCAATCAGCAGCCTCGGCCTCCTTCTCCACCTCTGCAGCAGAACCTCCCACAGGGAGGTCCTGAGGGGCTCCCACAGGGCCAGGGCATCTTGCTGTCTACGACACACTTGAGATCACTCAGCAAGTATATGACTAAGGCTAGACCAGGATCCTGGAGAAGGCAATGGCAACCCACTCCAGTGTTCTTGCCTGGAGAGTCCCAGGGACGGGGGAGCCTGGTGGGCTGCCATCTATGGGGTCGCACAGAGTCAGACATGACTGAAGTGACTTAGTGGGAGCAGCAGCAGCAGACCAGGATCCAAGCCACTGGACACGCAGGAGGGAAATGGACATAACAGGTGAATTTTCAGATATTGGCCATTTTGACTCATTCTAAACAAAACCAAACCACCCAGAAGCCTTTTCTCTAGGACACACATCATTTTGGGTACCAGGAACATACCAGTATGCAAACCTATCTGTCAAGGTACTTATCCTTAGTGACAAGTGGAGGCAAGTCCCAAACAGTGCTGAGCTCAAGTGCCAGGGGCACACAGAGAGGCAGCATGGCCATGAACATGACTGTTGATTTTCCCAAGCTGAGAGCTCACTGCAAGCTGAGGCCTGAAAGGCGAGCAGGAGTCAGCACGCAAGGAGGTGTAGAAGGAGCTTCTAAGACAGAGAAGTGGTGGGATGCACAGAGCTGTGGAGGAGCAAGGCACTGGCTCACTGCAGGGCATTGCAAGCCACCCCATCTGGCTGGGGTGCTGGGCAGTAGGGAATGGCACAGCTAGAGTCAGAAGTCCATTCCAAAGAGGCTGATCTGGGGACTTCCTTGGTGGTACAGCAGTTGAGAATCTGCCTTCAAATGTAGAGGATGCAGGTTCAATCCCTGGTTGGGGAAACTAGGATCCCACATGCCATGGGACAACTAAGCCCATATGACACAATCATAGAAAGTCCATACGCTGCAATAAAGACCCAGGGCAGCCAAGATTTTAAAAATAAATTTTTAAAAAAGGAAGACGATGCTTCAGACTTTATCCTAGGGGTAACAGGGAGCTCCTGCAGGGTTTTAAGCAAAAGAGAGATATCATCAAGAGTGACGTTAGGAAGATTTTAACTCTTGGCCAAGATAAAAATCCAGCTTTGGAACTCACAGGAAAGGCGTCCCCCATGCAGGTGATGGCTGGAGGCTTCAGCTGGACAGGGAGGTGTCACACTTACTACTGGGCTGTGAATGGGAGCTGTCAGCACCACAAACACAGGGCCAGGGATGGGGAAAGCCTCAGATGGTGATTAATTGAAAGGCTGATGCCTTCGATATTGAGGGAAGCCTGGTGCTGGAGAGAGAGGAGCTGGACTGCTTAATAACAACAGCACTTGCTCCTCCTAATGGTGCTTGTAATACAATTGCACTTATAATGTAATAATAATAATAACATGATTTGCCATAATGTATTTTCTTCTCAGTCTCTTTATGCTTTGCAAACATTCGTTGCATCCCAAGCACTCTTCTCAGTGGGGCCCAAATTCCCCAGGGCCAGGAGACTGTAAGGCAACTTCAGCTGTCCCAGGGGCCTCAGTTTCCCCTTTGCTCTGGCTCTGTCTTCTCTCAGGGGCTTGCTTTCAGAGCATCATCGGGAGTCAGTGTGTATGCCCCCCACAGAGCCACACAGTGGGTCAGCGGAAGGAACTTGGGTCCACCATCTATCAGGGGATGTACCGTTTGCTGTCCCAAGGTTGCCAGCGCCTTGCTCCCGGTTTCCCGACAACGCCTCTCCTTGTCTATCCTTTCACCAGGCAATGGGGGGGCAGAGGGGAGTGAGCAAATGAAATAAACTAATTTGCACAATTAGTGCATGGGATAGGCAGGATTCTAAATATATGCCCCACATATACACAGTCCCTAGGAATGTGAGTGACTGTGATGAATTTTACTTCCGTGATTAGTCTATGCGATATGGCAAGGACATGCTCAGCCGCATCTGATTCCTTGAGATCCCCCGCCAGGCTCCCCTGTCCATGGGACTTCCCAGACAAGAATACTGGAGTGGGTTGCCATCTCCTCCTCCAGGGGAGCTTCCTGACCCAGCTTCTCCTGCAGCTCTTGCACTATCAGGCTGATTCCTTACCCCTGACTGAGCCGCTGGGAGGCCCAGGGCACAGTTGACTTTAAAAGAGGGCGATTATCCCGGCACTGTAACTTTTTAAAAACAGTTTTCTCTGGGCTCGTTGCAGAAGAGGAAGTCAAAGAGATTCAAAGTTATGAGAAGGCCTGGACTAGAGGCAGCCTATCCGTGGATGAGATGGAGACATCACAGAGTGGGTCATGGGCAAGAAGAAGATGAGGTGGAGGGGAAGGAGGGCCATGGGCAAGGACTGGAGTTTCATTTGCTTGCTTCCGCCTTCCCCATCACCTGATAAAAGGATAGACAATGAGAGGCGTTGCCAGAGAAGCAGGAGCAAGGCACTGGACGGTGACCTTTGGATGCTGAGAGCAGTCCCTGGCCAAGAGCTCGGAAGAAAACAGAGTCCAGTCCTGTAATCAACCACAGGATGTAAACTCTGCTGACAGCAGGAGGAGCCTGGAAGAGGTCCCTGAGCTCTGGATGAGAACATGTCCGGCCAACATCTAAATTTCAGCCTGAGTGGAGAGCCCAGCCGTGCGGTGTGGACCTACAGAGCTGTGAGCCAGTCGCTGTGAGGTTTAAGCTGCTGGCTTTGTGGTAATCGGTTTCACAGCAACAGAAAACTCATACAGCACGGTAAAGCAATAAAGAGCAGTTTGTTAAAGACATGAGGTGAGCAGGGAGGTCAAGGGCAAATTCGCAGCTAGACCACTTGTGGAGTGAATGACCTCAGTTAAAGCTTACAAACATCTCTGAGCCTCGCTTCCCTGCTTGGTGGAACCGGAGCCCCTATATCGTAGTGGCATTTTGAGGATGTAAGATCGTGAGCATAAAGTACTTAGCATGGTGTCTGGTACTTCGCTGGTACCGTGGGAGCAATGACTGTTACAATACCAGCTAGTGAAAATGGGTAGGTGTTTATGGTCAGACTCTTGACAGTGGATTATTGGGAATTGCTGGATCAGTGGACAGAGGGAAGGCTGAGGCATCTCTCATTGAATTAATGGGACTATTGGTGACTCAGGTCAAGGCAGGTCTCCCCTCTCCCAAAGCTCTATTAAGCAGAAGGCCTGGGCAGTCAGAGGGGGGCATTTCCATTATACTTCTAGAGATATGGAGCCAGCGTAGTCCCCAGAGTCTAGTTCTTATTTCAATTTGATTTATTTCACAAGCACAGTCTGGTGCACCCCGCCAGCAACACACACAGGCATGGATGTGGGAGTGTGTGTGTGTGTCAAGGAAGATGCAAGGAATGAGCTTCAATTCTATTAAATGGATGATACGCAAATATCTCCAACTTGGTGCCAGGAGCCCCATGGGACCAATGTTCACTGTCACACTATTTGTCAAACATGAGCAAAGGGGCTGAGTGATAATTGGTTCCTCTGACACCAGGCAGGGTTTCTTCGCCTCCACCAGGGTTTCCACACCCCTGTTGAATGCTCCCTCGGTTTTGATTGATTTTCCTGGCAATCCTTATTCTGCTCTCACACCCCCCGCCTCACACCATTAGGAATCAAGTGTATCTGGAAATTTCAGGCTCACTTGTAATACCCCAGACCTCATTGTGAGGCCCAGATGCTGGGATCCTGGTCCCCAGTCCAGTCTCTAGCTGGGGTTCTCTCTTTAGGCCTGCAGTGCCCATCACCTTGAAGGGGAGAATAGTTGACAGCCACCCAAGTGAATGTGCAATGTCTCAGGCATTTATGACCAGCTAGCACCTCAATAAAGGTGTTAACTCAGGTCCACTTGGGCTTCCCAAGTGGCACTAGTGGTAAAGAAAGTGAAAGTGGAAGTCACTCAGTCGTGTCCAACTCTGCAAGCCCATGGACTATAAAGTCCATGGAATTCTCCAGGCCAGAATACTGGAGTGGGTAGCCTTTCCCTTCTCCAGGTGATCTTCCCAACCCAGGGATCAAACCTAGGTCTCCCACGTTGCAGGAGGATTCTTTACCAGCTGAGCTACAAGAGAAGCCCAAGAATACTGGATAGAATCCTATCCCTTCTCCAAGGGATCTTCCCAACCCAGGAATTGCACTGGGGTCTCCTGCCCTGCAGACTGACCCTTTACCAACTGGGCTACTAGGGAAGCCCATTGGTAAAGATCCCACCTGCCAATGCAGGGGACATAAGAGACGAGAGTTTGATCCCTGGGTGGGGAAGATCCCCTGGAGGAGGACACGGCAACTCACTCCAGTATCCTTGCCTGGAAAATCCCATAGACAGAGGAGCCTGGAGGGCTATAGTCCATAGAGTTGCAAAGAGTCAGACACGACTGAAGCGACTTAGCACGCGTGCAGATTCACTTGTGACTCCCACCTTTCTTCTTTTTTTTTTTCCCATTCTCAAATCCTTTATTTAATTAATTTATTTATTTATTGGCTTGTACTGTTTATTTATTTTTATTTTTACTTTATTTTACTTTACATTACTGTATTGGTTTTGCCATACATTGACATGAATCCACCACCTTTCTTCTTTATCTGCCTTTCACAGCACATGGAAGGTGGCATTTGGCTGCCTGTGTGGAGGGAGGTGAAGGCTCTGAAAGTTCCTCCCCACCCCAAAATACCTTCCTCACCCAATCCACAATTTCCCATAGGATCCACTTCCTTGGTAGAGGCTTTGGTTTAAAAGGAAATGTCTAAGGCATTAAACTGTGTGTTGAGAACATCCATCCCCCTGTCCTTCTCCACCTGACTAAGCAGTGTTTCTTTAGAGCCCACTGGGTGTGGCCTCCTCCAGGAAGTCTTCATGAGATTGCCAGGCTCTGTGGATAGCTTCATTATTTTAACCCACTGGCTTTCAATCCTCTGCTTGGGTTTGTCTCCCCCTCCACCCTGACCATCTCAGAGAACGGACTGTATTCATGGTCGCATTCCTGAGAGGCTCAGTTAATGCTGACCAGCCAACGCATGGTCAGGAGACTTCTGCCTGCCACTCCTGACTCACTGTGAGAGCTGAGCAAGTCACTGCCCCTCTCCAGCTATTTCCCCTCAACTGTAAAATTATGAGATTCAGGGAGATGCTCTCAAAAGTCCCCGCAGATTCTGCGCTGTCATCAGCCCTTCACATATCGGCCTGAACTGGATTTTGAGGCCCTTCGTCCATCAGGGCTCTGAGGAGGTGGCCTGGATATGGGATGTGGGACAGCAGATGTAAGAGCGGGTGAGAGGACCAGACACTCACGAGCCAGGGGTGCTGCCCTGCACGGTGGGGGTGAGGGGGGTAACTAGGGGAGCAGAAAGCAGTGGAGGGAGGAGCAAATCAGACCAGGATGCTAGAAGCCATGAGGAGGAAAGCCAGCAGCTTCACATGCCAAGAGAACCCATTCATTTACTATAAATTCACCCAATCCATGAAGTCAACAGAATTGAAGAGCTGAAAGGTCTTTGGAGATCTTTCAGTTTATCCCCAGGGTAGAGAGGACTTCTCCAAGATCACACTTGGCCAGTTAGTGGGGGAGCCAAGACTAGCCCTTGGAACGACCAGGGCCAATTTCTTTTTTAAAAATTATTTATTTATTTGATTGCACTGGGTCTTTAGTTGTGGTGCTGTGGCATGCGAACTCTCTAGTTGTGGCATGTGGGGTCTATTAATAGTTTCCTGGCCCGGGATCAAACCTGGGCCCCCTGCATTGGGAGTGTGGAGTCTTAGACACTGGGGCACCAGGGAAGTCCCTATGCCAATTTCTAATGCTAAAAAGTCCAGCAACTTTGCAGGGCGGATGGAATGTCATCTGATAGGAACTTTCCTCTGCCAACTCTGGCTCCCCTCTCTGCATCACAGGTCCTCTCTCCGGCTGCAGCAGGCACCCTGCTTTGTCTTTGTCAGGCCTACCATGCTTACCTCTGACCACATGCCATCATCCCATTCACCTTTCTAGTAAAAGTGTCAGTCATGTCCAACTCTTTGCGACCCCAAGGACTATAGCCTTTCAAGCCCCTCTGTCCGTGGAATTTTCCAGGCAAGAATACTGGAGTGGGTAGCCATTGCCTTCTCTAGGGGATCTTCTGTATCCAGGAATTGAACTCAGGTCTCCTGCATTGCAGGCAGACTCTTTAACATCTGAATCACCAAGGAATCCCCCTCCTTTATAACCTTCCCTTAATAAATGATTCAAAGTAAGCCAAATCTGTAAACCTCTCTCCAAGGTCCCAAAAAGGCACTCAACACTCTTCCTGTGGGCTTCCACTTCTTGCCTCTTTAAGCCACATCCTACGCTGCTGGCATTCCCAGCACACAGCAGACACGTAATAAATGTTTGCTGAATAAGTGGAGTTGACTTCAGCATTTTCCATAGGTAAGTCGCTTAATCATGACTAGCTAATCATTTTATAATGCCATAACTTGGACCAAGGGACTTCCAGCTGTCAGCCAGTTTCCCCAGATGCAAATGCAGAGAATAATTTTCAGTCGTGGCCTCCTGAATCTTTTTCCAATTCTCCCCGCCATTTTCCCTGAACACACCCCCTCTAGCTGTGGCCCAGTTCAGAGGATAGACACAGGAGGGCAGCCAGAGAGCACAATTCTGGAATAATAGCTTCTCTTCAAGATGCTGTTGGACCCATGTATGCCCAGGGGACATTTGTCACTGCCAGACCTGCCCCCTCTCTGAGTTTGCATTTGGTGGGGGCGGTACCTTGGAAGCTCAGTCAGACACATGGGGAACTTTCACTCCATTACTCTTTTCCTAGTTGCACTAAAAACATATTTATTCACCAAAGTATACTGTATTATGCAGAGTGGTTCTCCTAAAAGGCTCAATAAAGGTGAAATATGTGGATAGTCTTAATAATTTTACAATAAACTACACTTTAGAATCAATTGCTCTGGCACTGGAAAGTTGTCCAACTGATGGATTGTAGTTGTTGGCTAGCTCTGTGTGTGTGCGCGCGCGTGTGTGTGTGTGTCTGTATGTACGTGTGGTGTGTGCTTTCAGTAAAAGACTCTAAGACATGGAAGAGGCTCACGCACCCTTGGAACTGTAGTTGTAACTTCAATTAGAGGACAGACCAATTTTGAAATGCTTCTGATAGCAGCTTTGGAGTTTTCAAAAGTTAAGACACAGTAAACCAGGACACTGAGGTCTACGTGTGGAAATACTCAACAGGGAAGTGGGAAAGAGGGAAGGAAAGGAAACGATGTTTACTAGCAGCCTAGTAAATAATATTGACAGGATTAGAAATGTTCCATGTTCTTCACAAAATGATGGCATATGAATTCGCATCCCCATTTTACAGAAGGGAAAACTGAGATTCCAGTAGGTTAAGTAACAGGCCATATGTACATCTCATGCATGGTAGGACCCAGGTTCCAGCTCAGGTCCTCTCTGATCTGAGTCCCCAGCTGCCTCCATTAAGCCATGTTTCCACCCTCTGTGTCACGACACAGTCATGAGGCTCACCAACCTTGCGTGCCAAGTCATGGGGATGGTGGACGGAACTAGATAACTTCATAATGACCTTGGAAACCCAAAGCAGAGGTTTTGTTTCAGAGACCCTTGGGTTCTGGCTCAGGAGTACCAGGAGTTGGCTGGAAGAGGCTGCTTGACCAAGGCTGACCCAGGCAAGGTGTGGTCAGGAGAGGAAGCAGCCCCAGGTGCCAGGTCACTCAGCACAGTCCTTGCACTCTTTTGCCCCTTCTCACTTCTATGGTCAGTATTGGTGTCAACCAGGGGCCACAGGTTTCAACACCACCCTCACTTACCAGAGCTCCCTGATAGGGGACTTCTCTGGCAGTCCAGTGGTTAAGTCTTCACCCTTCTACTACAGGGGTGTGGGTTTGATTCCTAGTTGGGGAATTAAGATCTTTCATGCTGCATAGTGTGGCAAAAGAAAAAGAACCCCCTGATACTCCATGTTTTGGATCCTGAATAAAACCATCCTTGCTGAACTTCAGTTCAGTTTAGTTGCTCAGTCATGTCTGACACTTTGCCACCCCATGAATCGCAGCACGCCAGGCCTCCCTGTCCATCACCAACTCCCGGAGTTCACGTTCACTGAGTTAGTGATACCATCCAGCCATCTCATCCTCTGTTGTCCCCTTCTCCTCCTGCCCCCAGTCCCTCCCAACATCGGGGTCTTTTGCAATGAGTCAACTCTTTGCATGAGGTGGCCAAAGTATTGGAGTTTCAGCCTCAGCAACTTGCACACCCTTAATTTCAAATCTGTCCAGCCCAGAATGGAGGAAGAGTATTCCAGACTGAGCAGTTACTGTGTGGGCTACGAAAATGCAGGCATCCTCAGGAAAACGGGTACTGAGCCCTGCTCCTCCTGGCTGAGCTGGGGACCTTTGCACTCATCGGGCTATTTGGGATGAGCTGAATTCCTGTTGGACAAAGGAGATAAGCCTTAATCCTGGCCGGCCATCCCAGTCCAAGAACCCTATAAGGTTACGAACTTCTCTACTCATTAACTCAATATTTATTGAGCACCTACTATATGCCAGTAGGCTACTGGCGTATAGTGATGGACAAGACAGACTTGGTCTTGTGTGTGTGTGTGTGTGTGTGTGTGTGTGTGTTTGCACTCAGTTGCTTCAGTTGTGTCCAACTCTGCAACCCTATGGACTGTAGCCTACCAGGCTCTTCTGTCCATGGGACTCTCTAGGCAAGAATACTGGAGTGGGTTGCCATTGCCTCTTCCAGGGGATCTTCCCAACACAGGGTCTCCCACATTGCAGGTGGATTCTTTACTGCTGAACTACCAGGAAAGCCAGACTTGGTCTTTCTGTTATGAAATTCAAGGTCCGATGGAAAGGTCAGACATAGAAGAAGGAATTCCTGCTTGAGATGGATGCTACAAAACACAGAAGACGGCGCTGTGCAAGTGTGTAACGGAACTCGGCACAGGGGACGTCAGCGGAAAATGCCTCGAGGAACAGCCTCTTAAGGAAGACCTCAGCGATGAATGGTGTTGGCCCATCAGAGAAAGGAGCAGGGGAGCAGGACAGCGAGCATCTGCATCTTTGGAATCATTTGTTTCTTCCCTCCCTGACTGCCCTGGCTCCCCTTTCTGTAATGATTTTAGCAATTTCAATTACTTATGGCTAATCTCTCTGATAAGCCTCCAGAAAAATAAACACAGGCTCAGTCTGCTTGACAGTAACATAGACCCAGAGGAGAAAAATTGGCTGCATATATCCATTCTGCCCAAACAAGACAGAGACTGGGGCACAAAGGAGTTATTTCTGCAGGACTATGCTACTTTTTGGGAATCCAGGGAGCTGTTAGCTGAACAGCCATGGGCCCTTGATCTAATGGGTCATCCTCTCCTCTTCTCCAGGAAATATTCCCAACCACAGAGTGCTGTGAATTGAAATGCCTTCAACGGCGTGTAGGATGAAGTAAGTCCAGGACTGTAAAGAACCTCAAAGATCACCTACTATTAATACAACCTCATAGTTTTCAGATGAAAAAACTGAAGCACAGGGAGGGGAAATGGCTTGCCTAGATAAATGCAGTAGAGTGAGGTGGCTAAAAGCTAAGTGCTTGGGTTACTACCTTGAGCAACGTATCAAAATTTTATGAGCCTCAGCTTGCTCATCTCTAAAATAGGGATAAAAGAGGGCTCTCCAGAGCTGTTGGGTAAGGTTTAAGTAAGAAAATAACAGAAAAGCACTTGTTACAGAGTCTAGCATGCAGAAGGTGGGCAATAAATATCAACTTTGACTAATACTATGTTGACCACTAGTTAGTAGCAGGGCTGTAACTATGTTATGATGAGGCCTCCTGTTCGTATAACTCTTACCATGCAAGTGTAACCCTACAGATGCTAATATAACCATTCAGGTGCTGGTGTAATCCTGCCTTTTGCCTTCCAATCCCCAGCCAGCACCAAGTTCCTTCTCTCTAGAGTCCCCAAGGGAACAACTCTGAGATGTTAACCGCCTCTATACACATGGCACAAATGGCATTGTGCCCTCCAGCACAGTGGGGGTGCAAGAGCCTGGCACTCTAGCCCTACCTGGGGCAGGAAAATGAAAAGACGATCACAGTATCCAGCAAGCCATGCTGCCTGCAATGCTGGGAGCAGCCCAGATGGCCCACAGACCATATAGTTCCCACTTCCAGGGCCCATTTCCTACTTTTTCTGGACATTTCACGATTCTGACCCTTACCCTAAATCTCTACACTTTTCCTGCCAAGACAGTGGCTCCCTGCTTTGGCACCAGGCCCATCTGTGTTCACTGACAATAGATTAGGGTGATTTTATCTTTTCTATTAGGCAGTGATTGCGAATCTCCCTGGGTTCATTAGTAGCTGGATAATCCTCCCAGATTTATTAGCTCAAACTGCACTTCCTCCTTCACCTCCTCTCTTCAGATGGCATCTCTGCTGTCTCAGCGGCAGACTGGGCTTTGCCCAGAGGCCCTTAATTCTTCACGTCCTTTATCCAAACTCCCATCAGTCTTGCGGAACAGTGGTTCCCCCAGCCAAACCTTGAGGCCGACTGGAGGACAGAGACTGCTTCTAGACTAAAAAGCAGGATGAGCACAGTGAATCCATATCTGTCCAGTGCATGCCCGACCTGGAAGCACCAGACAGGACCTTCAGGCCAGCAGCCCACCTGGGCAAGAGCATGCAAGACGCAGACCCTTTTAGTTATAAGGGAGCTGACAACTTTGCTTCCCTTGTAGCTCAGCTGGTAAAGAATCACCTACAATGCGGGATACCTGGGTTTGATCCCTGGGTTGGGAATTTCCCCTGGAGAAGGGAAAGACTACCCACTCCAGTACTGTAGCCTGGAGAATTCCATGGACTGTATAGTCCATGGGGTTGCAAACACTGGAGTGGGTTGCCATTTCCTTCTCCAAAGAGTTAGACACGACTGAGCAACTTTCGCTCACTCACTGACATCTTTATAAAAAAGTTCTGGTCTCCACGTATAGGGTCAGCACAGAGTCAGACACGACTGAAGCGACTTAGCAGCAGCAGCAGCAGCAGCCTCTAAACAGACATGCCAGGGCTTAGGTTGCTAATCGCTCTTCTAGAATACAGGAAAGAGACCTGCGATGATCATGAATGTTAATAACATTAATAATGCAACAGATATGGCTAGCCAATGAGCATTCCCATATCCTCTTCTCCCTGGGCACACAGGACATGATGTTTCCCCATCTCCCTTGCGGTAGGTGCGAGCATGTGGCCAAGTTTCAGCCACATTAGGAGGAGAGATACTATGGGCCACTTCCAGGCCTGGCCCCCCCAAACCCTCTTGTGTCTGACCCATTGTGTTTTGTCCTTTTCCTGGCCTCTCAGTGGACACATTAGAAGCTCGAAGAAATCTGGGCTTCCAGATCACCTTCTGGAAGGCTGCCCGATGATCAGAAACACATCTAGGGGACTTTGAGTGAGAAATAACACGTCTACTGTGTGAAACCATGGAACTACAGTTGGCATTGCCTACTAGATACAAAGTGTTATCCATTGCTGACTCTTCATTTTACCAAGATTTCCTGAGATGAATATTATGATTCACATTTTACATATGGGGAAACTGAGGCCTGCCAAGAGCATCAGAGTGCACAGTTAGGAAGCTCCCAAACTGAGGGTTTTCACTAAGTCTGACAGATTTTATATATATTTACCACTGTAAAAAAACAGAGTTTTAAAAAAAATGAAGTTCTGATACTGCTATAATGTGGATGAACCTAGAAAACGTATGCTGAGTGAAATAAACCAGATACAAATATTACATGATTCCACACAACAATAATATTGTGACTGTACAATAACTGATAAATATAATAAATAAAAACTAGGTTTTTACAGCTTCTTTCTCTCATTAGAAAGCTTTCTAATCAGGATTCTCCACTTCAGCCATTCACTCTCGCTTCTTTCAATGGGAAAACTCCAAATAGAAATAAGAAACACATCTGAACACTTCATACCATTAAGACGACTATTATCACAAAAACAGAAAATAACAGGCATTGGGAGGATGTGGGGGAACTCAAACCCTCATTCATTACTCGTGGGAATAAAAATGGTACGGCTAAAAAAGACTACTATGGTATTTCTCAAAAATCAAACACAGAATTACCATATAATCCAGCAACTTCACTACCAGACATATACCCAAGAGGATGGAAAGCAGGGACTTGAACAGGTATTTGCANAAACCCAAAGCAGAGGTTTTGTTTCAGAGACCCTTGGGTTCTGGCTCAGGAGTACCAGGAGTTGGCTGGAAGAGGCTGCTTGACCAAGGCTGACCCAGGCAAGGTGTGGTCAGGAGAGGAAGCAGCCCCAGGTGCCAGGTCACTCAGCACAGTCCTTGCACTCTTTTGCCCCTTCTCACTTCTATGGTCAGTATTGGTGTCAACCAGGGGCCACAGGTTTCAACACCACCCTCACTTACCAGAGCTCCCTGATAGGGGACTTCTCTGGCAGTCCAGTGGTTAAGTCTTCACCCTTCTACTACAGGGGTGTGGGTTTGATTCCTAGTTGGGGAATTAAGATCTTTCATGCTGCATAGTGTGGCAAAAGAAAAAGAACCCCCTGATACTCCATGTTTTGGATCCTGAATAAAACCATCCTTGCTGAACTTCAGTTCAGTTTAGTTGCTCAGTCATGTCTGACACTTTGCCACCCCATGAATCGCAGCACGCCAGGCCTCCCTGTCCATCACCAACTCCCGGAGTTCACGTTCACTGAGTTAGTGATACCATCCAGCCATCTCATCCTCTGTTGTCCCCTTCTCCTCCTGCCCCCAGTCCCTCCCAACATCGGGGTCTTTTGCAATGAGTCAACTCTTTGCATGAGGTGGCCAAAGTATTGGAGTTTCAGCCTCAGCAACTTGCACACCCTTAATTTCAAATCTGTCCAGCCCAGAATGGAGGAAGAGTATTCCAGACTGAGCAGTTACTGTGTGGGCTACGAAAATGCAGGCATCCTCAGGAAAACGGGTACTGAGCCCTGCTCCTCCTGGCTGAGCTGGGGACCTTTGCACTCATCGGGCTATTTGGGATGAGCTGAATTCCTGTTGGACAAAGGAGATAAGCCTTAATCCTGGCCGGCCATCCCAGTCCAAGAACCCTATAAGGTTACGAACTTCTCTACTCATTAACTCAATATTTATTGAGCACCTACTATATGCCAGTAGGCTACTGGCGTATAGTGATGGACAAGACAGACTTGGTCTTGTGTGTGTGTGTGTGTGTGTGTGTGTGTGTGTTTGCACTCAGTTGCTTCAGTTGTGTCCAACTCTGCAACCCTATGGACTGTAGCCTACCAGGCTCTTCTGTCCATGGGACTCTCTAGGCAAGAATACTGGAGTGGGTTGCCATTGCCTCTTCCAGGGGATCTTCCCAACACAGGGTCTCCCACATTGCAGGTGGATTCTTTACTGCTGAACTACCAGGAAAGCCAGACTTGGTCTTTCTGTTATGAAATTCAAGGTCCGATGGAAAGGTCAGACATAGAAGAAGGAATTCCTGCTTGAGATGGATGCTACAAAACACAGAAGACGGCGCTGTGCAAGTGTGTAACGGAACTCGGCACAGGGGACGTCAGCGGAAAATGCCTCGAGGAACAGCCTCTTAAGGAAGACCTCAGCGATGAATGGTGTTGGCCCATCAGAGAAAGGAGCAGGGGAGCAGGACAGCGAGCATCTGCATCTTTGGAATCATTTGTTTCTTCCCTCCCTGACTGCCCTGGCTCCCCTTTCTGTAATGATTTTAGCAATTTCAATTACTTATGGCTAATCTCTCTGATAAGCCTCCAGAAAAATAAACACAGGCTCAGTCTGCTTGACAGTAACATAGACCCAGAGGAGAAAAATTGGCTGCATATATCCATTCTGCCCAAACAAGACAGAGACTGGGGCACAAAGGAGTTATTTCTGCAGGACTATGCTACTTTTTGGGAATCCAGGGAGCTGTTAGCTGAACAGCCATGGGCCCTTGATCTAATGGGTCATCCTCTCCTCTTCTCCAGGAAATATTCCCAACCACAGAGTGCTGTGAATTGAAATGCCTTCAACGGCGTGTAGGATGAAGTAAGTCCAGGACTGTAAAGAACCTCAAAGATCACCTACTATTAATACAACCTCATAGTTTTCAGATGAAAAAACTGAAGCACAGGGAGGGGAAATGGCTTGCCTAGATAAATGCAGTAGAGTGAGGTGGCTAAAAGCTAAGTGCTTGGGTTACTACCTTGAGCAACGTATCAAAATTTTATGAGCCTCAGCTTGCTCATCTCTAAAATAGGGATAAAAGAGGGCTCTCCAGAGCTGTTGGGTAAGGTTTAAGTAAGAAAATAACAGAAAAGCACTTGTTACAGAGTCTAGCATGCAGAAGGTGGGCAATAAATATCAACTTTGACTAATACTATGTTGACCACTAGTTAGTAGCAGGGCTGTAACTATGTTATGATGAGGCCTCCTGTTCGTATAACTCTTACCATGCAAGTGTAACCCTACAGATGCTAATATAACCATTCAGGTGCTGGTGTAATCCTGCCTTTTGCCTTCCAATCCCCAGCCAGCACCAAGTTCCTTCTCTCTAGAGTCCCCAAGGGAACAACTCTGAGATGTTAACCGCCTCTATACACATGGCACAAATGGCATTGTGCCCTCCAGCACAGTGGGGGTGCAAGAGCCTGGCACTCTAGCCCTACCTGGGGCAGGAAAATGAAAAGACGATCACAGTATCCAGCAAGCCATGCTGCCTGCAATGCTGGGAGCAGCCCAGATGGCCCACAGACCATATAGTTCCCACTTCCAGGGCCCATTTCCTACTTTTTCTGGACATTTCACGATTCTGACCCTTACCCTAAATCTCTACACTTTTCCTGCCAAGACAGTGGCTCCCTGCTTTGGCACCAGGCCCATCTGTGTTCACTGACAATAGATTAGGGTGATTTTATCTTTTCTATTAGGCAGTGATTGCGAATCTCCCTGGGTTCATTAGTAGCTGGATAATCCTCCCAGATTTATTAGCTCAAACTGCACTTCCTCCTTCACCTCCTCTCTTCAGATGGCATCTCTGCTGTCTCAGCGGCAGACTGGGCTTTGCCCAGAGGCCCTTAATTCTTCACGTCCTTTATCCAAACTCCCATCAGTCTTGCGGAACAGTGGTTCCCCCAGCCAAACCTTGAGGCCGACTGGAGGACAGAGACTGCTTCTAGACTAAAAAGCAGGATGAGCACAGTGAATCCATATCTGTCCAGTGCATGCCCGACCTGGAAGCACCAGACAGGACCTTCAGGCCAGCAGCCCACCTGGGCAAGAGCATGCAAGACGCAGACCCTTTTAGTTATAAGGGAGCTGACAACTTTGCTTCCCTTGTAGCTCAGCTGGTAAAGAATCACCTACAATGCGGGATACCTGGGTTTGATCCCTGGGTTGGGAATTTCCCCTGGAGAAGGGAAAGACTACCCACTCCAGTACTGTAGCCTGGAGAATTCCATGGACTGTATAGTCCATGGGGTTGCAAACACTGGAGTGGGTTGCCATTTCCTTCTCCAAAGAGTTAGACACGACTGAGCAACTTTCGCTCACTCACTGACATCTTTATAAAAAAGTTCTGGTCTCCACGTATAGGGTCAGCACAGAGTCAGACACGACTGAAGCGACTTAGCAGCAGCAGCAGCAGCAGCCTCTAAACAGACATGCCAGGGCTTAGGTTGCTAATCGCTCTTCTAGAATACAGGAAAGAGACCTGCGATGATCATGAATGTTAATAACATTAATAATGCAACAGATATGGCTAGCCAATGAGCATTCCCATATCCTCTTCTCCCTGGGCACACAGGACATGATGTTTCCCCATCTCCCTTGCGGTAGGTGCGAGCATGTGGCCAAGTTTCAGCCACATTAGGAGGAGAGATACTATGGGCCACTTCCAGGCCTGGCCCCCCCAAACCCTCTTGTGTCTGACCCATTGTGTTTTGTCCTTTTCCTGGCCTCTCAGTGGACACATTAGAAGCTCGAAGAAATCTGGGCTTCCAGATCACCTTCTGGAAGGCTGCCCGATGATCAGAAACACATCTAGGGGACTTTGAGTGAGAAATAACACGTCTACTGTGTGAAACCATGGAACTACAGTTGGCATTGCCTACTAGATACAAAGTGTTATCCATTGCTGACTCTTCATTTTACCAAGATTTCCTGAGATGAATATTATGATTCACATTTTACATATGGGGAAACTGAGGCCTGCCAAGAGCATCAGAGTGCACAGTTAGGAAGCTCCCAAACTGAGGGTTTTCACTAAGTCTGACAGATTTTATATATATTTACCACTGTAAAAAAACAGAGTTTTAAAAAAAATGAAGTTCTGATACTGCTATAATGTGGATGAACCTAGAAAACGTATGCTGAGTGAAATAAACCAGATACAAATATTACATGATTCCACACAACAATAATATTGTGACTGTACAATAACTGATAAATATAATAAATAAAAACTAGGTTTTTACAGCTTCTTTCTCTCATTAGAAAGCTTTCTAATCAGGATTCTCCACTTCAGCCATTCACTCTCGCTTCTTTCAATGGGAAAACTCCAAATAGAAATAAGAAACACATCTGAACACTTCATACCATTAAGACGACTATTATCACAAAAACAGAAAATAACAGGCATTGGGAGGATGTGGGGGAACTCAAACCCTCATTCATTACTCGTGGGAATAAAAATGGTACGGCTAAAAAAGACTACTATGGTATTTCTCAAAAATCAAACACAGAATTACCATATAATCCAGCAACTTCACTACCAGACATATACCCAAGAGGATGGAAAGCAGGGACTTGAACAGGTATTTGCATACCTGTGTATGCACAAAAGAAAGAAGGAACATTAATGTCCATATTGATGAGTGAAGAGATAAAGTGTGGTATATATGTAAAGTGGATTACCGTTACTCTTTCAGTTGCTAAGTCGTGTCCAAATCTCTGTGACCCCATGGACTGCAGCATGCCAGGCTTCCCTGTCCTTCACCATCTCCCAGAATTTGCTCAAACTCATGTCCGTTGAGTCAATGATGCCATCCAGCCATCTCATCCTCTGACACCCTCTTCTCCTTCTGCCATCAATCTTTCCAAGCATCAGGGACTTATCCAATGAGTCAGCTGTCCTCATTAGATGAGGAAAATACTGGAGTTTCAACCTCAGCATCAGTCCTTACAACGAGTATTCAGGGTTGATTTCCCTTAAGATTGACTGGTTTGATCTCCTTGCTGTCCAAGGGACTTTCAGGAATCTTCTTCAGCACCATAGTTCGAAGACATCAATTCTTTGGCATTACACCTTCTTTACCATCCAGCTCTCACAACCGTACATGACCACTGGGAAGACCATAGTCTTGACTATACAGACCTTTGTTGGCAGAGTAATGTCTCTGCTTTTCAGCACACTGTGTAGGTTTCTCATAGCTTTCCTGACAAGAAGCAATCATCTTCTGAGCTCATGGCTGCAGTTACCATCTGCAGTGATTTTAGAGCCCAAGAAGAGGAAATCTGTCACTACTTCCACTTTCTCCCCCTCTATCTGCCATGAAGTAATGGGGCCAGGTGCCATGATCTTAGTTTTTTAATGTATTACTCAGCCTTAAAAAGGAAGGGAATTCTGACACCTAGATGACCCCTGAAGACATTATGCTAGGTGAAATAAGTCAGACAAACATTAGAATTCCATTTATATGAAGCATATAGAAGAGGAAAATTCATAGAGACAGAAAGCAGAATGGTAGCTGCCAGGGGCTGGGAGGGGGAGCGGGTAGGGAATTGCTGTTTAATGGGTTTAAGGTTTCACTTTGAGGATGAAAATAGTTCTGAACATGGATCGTGATGATGGTTACCCAACGATGTAAACATACTCACTGTACTGAATGATATCCTTAAAAGAATGGTGAATTTTATGTGTATTTTCCACTATAAAAAAAGAGTTTAAAAAAAGGAATGAAGTTCTGATACTTTCCATAATATGGATGAATACAGAAAACATTATGCTGAATAAAATAAAAGACACAAAAGACAAACATTACCTGATTTCACACAATAATAATCTTGTGACTGCACAATAACTGAACTACCTCGTTCTACTCATTGTCTGGAAATTAATAAAATGGCATTTTAGGAGTCACTTTTATAGGCTGTTAGAGGCTGGACAGCAAAATAAATATCTCCTGTCCTTTTCGGGACCTGGGAAACACAAATAGAACTTCCTTTTCTATAATTCTATTTATTTATTTATGGCCATGCTGGGTCTTCATTGCTGATTGGGCTACTCTCTAGTTTCTGTATTTGGGCTTTTCATTGCAATGGCTTCTCTTGCTGTGAAGCTTGGGCTCATGGGCCCTAGTAGTTGTGGCACGTGGGCTCAGTAGTTGCAGCCCCCAGGCTCTAGAGCAGGGCTCTTCTGGGGCATGGGCTTAGTTGCTCCACCACATGTGGGATCCTCCCGGACCAAGGATCGAACTTCATTCAATGTGTCTCCTTCATTGGCAGGAGGATTCTTAACCATTGAGCTACCAGGGAAGCCCAGGACTTCTTAAAATAATACCTTCCCTTTACTAGACTTGTGCTGGGAGTCAGTTTCTGTGTGGCTGTTATCTCCCAGGGCAGGTATTAGTGTCCACCAGCAGATGAGGCCACCGAGGCTCAGAGAGACTGAGCAACCTGCACTGGATCACACAGCTGACAGTTAGTCAACCTGGAGTCCTTAGTCTTGTCTACTAATGCAAAGGCCTACACCTTTGTGCTAACTCTGAAATGCAAATCTGAGTGCCTGCTGCATCACTGCGGCCGAATTTAGAGAGATAGGACATGATGGGCATCTTTGAGGAATCAGAAAAGAAATAAATAAGAATTAAAGTCCAGGTGGCATCTGTATTTGGGGAGAAGGACTAGAGCAGAGGTTCCCATCTTCCAGGATCTAAAGCCTGAGCTGCAGCTGATGTAATATAATAGAAATAAAATGCACAGTAGGTCTAATGTGCTTGAATCATCCAGAAACCAGCCTCCCACCTCCGGTCCATGGAAAAATTGTCCTCCACAAAATCGGTTCCTGGTGCCGTAAAGTTAGGGACCACTGGACTTCTAGAGGAGCACAGAGGCTCACCTATGACCCTCTAGATAAAGCCCCCCCTGCTCTGGTTCAAGACTCCAACAGCAACTGGGCAGAAAGAATGGACTTAAAAATAGTTTCTTTACTCCTAATAAAGGTCTGTCCTTTCTGAGAGCCAAGGCACTAATGAGAAGTATCCAGAATATTCTCTCACTGACTGATTTTTGAAATGGCTTTGCTTCTATTTTCTTGGCTATTACTCAGCCATAATCATTTACACAGTTACTTTTCTGATTTCCTGTTGCAAACTTACAAACTGTGTGAATCCCGTCAATTCCAGATTCAAAGAACTCTCTGAAGAAGGTACCCTCCCAAAGCTCATCTCATTCTGTGTTCAGCCAAGAAGGACAAAAGCCCTTTGAAAGCTGAAAGTATCGGAGTGTGACCAAAATACACAGTGTCCTGAAAGCATATAGTATTTGGCAATTCGTAACGCAGTTTTCTTTATCCTCACAACAACCCTGTAAGATTTCATTATCCCCATTTTACAAATGAGAGCCCTGGGGCTTGGAGAGTCACTGTGACTCCCCCCAAGGCACACAGCAATTACAAGGCAGAGTGGAGACTTGACCCAGGTCTCCCGACTTCATGGGTCAGTGCTTTCTCCACAAGATTCATCATCAAAGTCTTTATTAACATTTCGGAGAAGAGGGAGTGGTGGGACATAGCAGAGGTGATGCTTTCTTTTTTTTACTTTTTTAAAGCTTTTTTTGATGTGGATCATTTTTTTAAGTCTTTATTGAATTTGTCACAAAAAGTGGAAACAGTGACAAGTTTTATTTTCTTGGGCTCCAAAATCACTGAAGCCATGAAATTAAAAGACGCTTGCTCCTTGGAAGAAAAGCTATGACAAACCAAGATCGCGTAATAAAAAGCTGAAGACATCACTTTGCTGACAGAGGTCTGTATAGTCAAAGCTATGGTTTTTCCAGTAGTCATGTACACTGTGAGAGTTGGACCATCAAGAAGGCTGAGTGCTGAAGAATTGATGCTTTCGAACTGTGGTTCTGGAAAAGACTCTTGAGAGTCCTTTGGATTGCACAGAGATCAAACTAATCAGTCCTAAAGGAAATCAACCCTGAATATTCATTGAAAGGACTGATGCTGAAGCTGAAGCTCCAGTATTTAGGCTACCTGATGGGAAGAGCCACCTTATTGGAAAAGACCCTAATGCTGAGAAAGATTGAGGGCAAGAAGAGAAGGGGGTTGCAGAGGCTGAGATGGTTAGATAGCATCACTGAGTCAATGGACACGAATCTGAGCAAACTCTAGGAGATAGTGTAGGGCACGCTGCAGTCCATGGGATCGAAAAGAGCTGATGTGACTTAGTGACTAAATGACAACAATATTGCCTCTGTTTTATGAGGGGTGTTTTTGGCCACGAGGCATGTGGGATCTTATTTCCCTGAGCAGGGATTGAACCTGCACCACTGCCTTGGAAGGTGAAGTCTTAACCACTGGATGCCAGGGAAGTCCTGTGATGCCTTCTTTTTTGTATATAATTTTATTTATCTATATTTGGCTCTGCTGGGTCTTCATCACTGTGTGTAGACTTTTCCCTAATTCCAGTGAACGGGGGCTACTGCTTAGTTGCAATGCAAAGGCTTCTCGTTGCGATGGCGTCTCTTCATGCAGAGCATGGGCTTTAGGCACTTGGGCTTCAGTAGTTGTGGTTCCCGGGCTCTAGAGCACAGGCTCAAGAGGCTTAGGCTTAGTTGCTCCATGGCATGTGGGATCTTTCTGGATCAGGGGTGGAACCCACATCTCCTGCATTGGCAGGCGGATTCTTGACCACTGAGTCACCGGGGAAGCCTCCGTGATGCTTTCTTAAACATCTCCAGGCCAAGCAACCTCACCTTAGTCTCATTATCATCCTGGGAATTCATTTTTCAAACGACTAGCCTCTTTCCATCTGCAAAAACACTTCTGTGAGTCCTAGCTGCCCCACTCCCTCCTCTTTGGCTACCCTGTCGGCCTAACATGGGGGCAGGCTGGCCTAAGGCAGGTGGCCCCTGGCCTGCCTTCTCCCCCTCCTCCCCTCTGCTTCCCAGGCTCCCCAAATGGAACACAGATGGAGTTTAATCTGTCCTTATTCTTCTGCCAACTCGCTGGGCTCCCCCAAATGCCTCCTTACTTCAGGCAAATGCTTTCACATCACTCTGGGAATAGTCTAATTCTTTTCTTCCTTTTTCCATGTTAATGCCCTGATTTACAGCAGCAGTGTGAGACAGAAAAAAATACATTAAATAAACATGCCAACAAAGCAGTTCCTTCTGCTTTATATTCTGAGGGGCAGTGACTGGGAGGGGGCATGCGGGAGACTTCTGGGTGCTGGCAATATTCTATTTCTGGATCTGGGTGTTGCTTACACAGGTGTGCTCACCTGGAGAACGTTCGTTCAGCTGCTCACATATGATCTTTGTGGCCTTCTATCTGTAGGTTAGACCTCAGTTAAAAATTCCAACAATGGAACAGGCAGGTCTGTGGTGGGGGCGTACTAGGCATCAGGCAGCTGAATGACTTTTTGGCAAGCCTGCTGTGGAGGGAGTCCCTACACCAAAAGAGAAGCTATACAGGATTCTTCAAGGGGCTTTCAGCTCTGACAGCAAAGACCTATAGGATGCTTCAGGCGAACAATGCCACAGAAGCCCCAGGAAAGGGCTGTTCACAAAACTACCGCTAGAGATGAACAGGGATGGCAGGATTCCAGCTTGTCTTTCTGGGCAGCCCTCTCCTCGCCTTTGCAGGACATTTCAGGAGAGCTGGCCCTGGCCCCTAAACCCCAGAAGGGACACTGCATGACCCCTAGTTTACACTACCACCTGTGCTGGCCAAGAGAGTCTTAACCCCCAGGTGACCTTTTCCATTTTCAGATTCGAGAGTCAACTCTGTGAGGTTGAATTCTGATTCACAAACACATCAAGGCTCTTGTGGTTCATTGACACCTGCCTGTGTGCTAAGTCGCTTCAGTCGTGTCTGGATCTTGGCGACCCTATGGACTGTAGCCCCTCAGGCTCCTCTGTCCATGGGATTCTCCAGGTAAGAACACTGGAGTAGGTTGCTGTGTCTTCCTTTGGGGGATCTTCCAGATCCAAGGCCTGAACCCACATCGCTTATGTCTCCTGCATCGGCATTGGGAATAAGGAACATACCTGCAGATTTGAGTCCCTTCTCACATACGGACTGCTCCAGGAATGGGTGCGCCAGTTCATCATTACTCATTTGTCTGTTTGTGGCCATTTGTGAAAGTAACCTTCTTAAAAGATATAAGGCAGTTAACATCAAATGAGTAAATGAGTCCAAAGCATTTTGTGTCCACATCTCATGGAATTTGCCACTTTGCAATATGACAGTTTGCAATAGGTTTTTGCTGTCCCAGCTTGGTTTCTTATTCCCAATTTAATTTCTAATGCCTGGCTCAGTGCCTGTTACATCAGAAGTATGTCTGGATAGGGACTTCCCAGAATTTGCTGCCAATGCATGGGTTCGATCCCTGGTCTAGGAAAATTCCAGAACTAAGCCTATGTGCCACAACTACTGAAGCCCATCCGCTCACAACCAACTAGAGAAAGTCCGTGCAGGAACAAAGACTCAGCACACTTCAAAAAACATTTAAAAAAGTATATCTGGATAAAGGGGCTACTTAAACGATTTGGATATCTTATGCATTTACAAAATAAATAAATGCATAATAATTAAACCTCTTCTCTGAATGACTGTTTATAATAGCTCTACCTGTAATAGCCCTAAACTGGAAACAACTAAAATGTCTCTCCATAGGTGGATGATTAAGCAAACAGGTACATCCACAGCAAGAAATATGACTCAGCAAAAATAAAGGGCAAACTATTGATTCGTACAACAACTTCGATGGATCCTGAGGGCAATACACTGAGTGAAAAAAATTTAACCTCAAAGGTCATCTACTCATGATTCCATTTACATAAAACTAGAAAAGTTAGGCAAAGCCACGGTTTTTCCAGTAGTCATGAACGGATGTGAGAGCTGGACCCTAAAGAAGACAGAACGTTGAAGAACTGATGCTTTCAAACTGTGGTTCTAAAGAAGACTCTGGAGAGTCCTTGACTGCAAGGAGATCAAACCTGTCAGTCTTAAAGGAAATCAACTCTGAATATTCATTGAAAAGACTGTTGCTGAAGCTGAAGTTTCAATAGTCTGGCTACCTGATGTGAAGAGCCAATTCATTGGTAAAGACTCTGAAGCTGGGAAAGATTGCAGGCAAAAGGAAAAGGGGGTGGCAGAGGATGAGATGGTTAGATAGCATCACTGACTCGATGGACCTGAGTTTGAGCAAGCTCTGGAAGATAGTGAAGGACAAGGAAACTGGTGTGCTGCAGTCCATGGGGTCGCAAAGATTCAGATACAACTTAGCAACTGAACCACCACTACAACAAAAGTTAAAAATAGAGAACAGATTAGCAGTTCTTAGAGATTAGGACTGGTGGGAAGAAGGAACATGGATGTGACCATAAAGTAGTAGGGAGATCTTTGTGGTAATGAAATGGTTTTTTTCCTAACTGTAGTAAGAGTTACACACATCTACATATGTCTTAATAGACTTGATATTTTGATATCCTGGTTTTGATATTGTCCTGTAATAACATAAGATATAGCCATTGCAGAAAACTGGGTTAAAGTTACATGGCACCCCTCTGTATTATCTTTGTGACTTTCTGTGAATCCATAATTATCTCAAGATAAAAAGTTATAATGCTTTTAAACCTGTTCTCTGAGGTTCTTTCTACTGTCTAATTGAGAGTGTGTATATTTCACCATGTTTCACATGTCTTAATGCTTTACGATTTCAAAACATACACAGATTAAATTAACATCATTTCAAAATGATAGCAATTCCATGATGCAGCTGTCCTTACAGCCATTTTACAGACAAGAAAACCAAGGCTCAGTGCTTGTTTAAGGGGCACACAGCTGGTATGGGGCAAAACTAGAACTCCAACTTGACTCAATAAAATTTCTATAGGCTGCAAAAGAAGGGAATTTGAAAAAAACGGCCTCTGAAAGTGTATCAGTTATAACACCTTTTACCTAGGACAGGCGTAATTTTTGTGGTCTAGTGTTTCTAATTTTAAGCCAGCCTGCATTAGGGTCTGGAAATGTAGGGACTGGACCGCCGACCTGTAACTGGACCTATAGAGGAGCTGCAACTATCAGAGGGGTCAGCTGGTGGCATCTGAGCAGAGGTATTAGATTCTTTGGAGAAGACAATGGCACCCCACTCCAGTACTCTTGCCTGGACAATCCCATGGATGGAGGAGCCTGGTAGGCTGCACTCCATGGGGTCGCTAAGAGTCAGACACAACTGAGCGACTTCACTTTCACTTTTCACTTTTATGCACTGGAGAAGGAAATGGCAACCCACTCCCATGTTCTTGCCTGGAGAAGCCCAGGGATGGGGGAGCCTGATGCACTGCCGTCTATGGGGTGGCAAAGAGTCAGACACGACTGAAACAACTTAGCAGCAGCAGCAGCAGGCTAAGAATTGTTAGGACAAGGGTCCCAGGGCTCCTGGGTTTCTGTGTTTCTCAAATGTCCTGCTTCTCTGGCTGGCGTCTGTTCCTCTGGTCCATTTCCCCTACTGCCCATCTCCAGGGTTTCATTCCGTCACACCCTGCTGACCCTAATTAATGATACTCTCTATGCCAAAGAGGTGAGCTGTGAAAATGTCTTACCAGATTAGTGAAGATGTATGTGTAATAGGCTGACACCATCCCTAGTTCCGCTGCCTGCAAAGGGAAGAAAAGGAGATTAGAGTGGAAAATAAAAAACTCACTGGAAGCGCATGACTAGGGAGGGCTCCAAGTGTCTGCCCCTGGTCTAGCTCCCCACCAGCAGGGGAGAACATCTTGACTGATTGGTTCTTACACCACCCTCAACCCTGGAGGATGGAGCACAGAAACCCTCGCTTCTAGAGTAGGGTCTCTCTCCCCCCAGCCCACACCTCCACCCCTGCAGTAACACTCATGGTAGCTGATATTCTCATGTGTGCACATTCCCATGGATATAACTGGGGATTATGGAAACCAAAATGACTTTCCGGGAAATGAAACAAATAACAGAAGACTATAGTCATTATTTCCACAACCCTTAACATTACCAGTGGCCAACACTCACTGTTTAGTCTGCACCAAGCACCAGACAGCATTTGGCATGGGTTCACCTGATGAGGCAGCGCTAATACTTGCCCACCACCCCCCTTTGACAGCTGAGGAAACTGAAGCACCAAAGGCTGTGCCGCTTGTCCAGAAGGTCACACATCTCACACACGGAAAAGATGAGATTAAAGCCAGGCAGCCTAACCCTCCCCTAGGAGAACTATGATATTGATGGAAATACTGACACTCCTCTTAGGGGCCAAGGCATGGACAGGAAAGTGGTGGCTTGTAGGCAATTCCCAAATTAACTCCACCCTCGTCATGGTGGGAGTGAGTATGCCTCGTAAGCACATTCTTCAATCTGCGGTAATGCCGGACAGAGCTGAATCGTTTGCAAACTGCGGTCTTGCCAGCAGTGAGGAGCAAGCTGCTTGTGATGTGCCCTTGGTGATGGTGCCCCAGGGAGTCTCAGCCCACGGTTGGGGGCTGCTAGTTCAGATGGGCCTCCTTTTCTCTGATCTTCGCAGCATCATAAATACCTCTATAAGCAACCTTCCGTGCCGTGTGCCTGGCTTGCAGTGTGACGGGTGCTAGAGAAGCCGACAAGGAGATCATGGAAATTAACGAGCCCGGCTCTCCCCAGGGCCCTCATCCCTCCTGACAGTCGGTTAGAACTTCATCACGTAGCCTGCAGCCCTGGGCCACTAGGAAACCACTTTTGTCATGACTGTTGAGGTGCATGGGGGTGGGGGGCGGTAAACAAAGCCAGGGATGAATGCCTTCTCCCTTTATATCTTGTTTATCGCCCCAGGGATTCCAATAACTGTCCGAGCATTCTCACAGGCTCCTTGAAGGACAGGCTGGGGGTAATTATTAGGTTGGTGGGCTGAAAAGTTTGTTCAGGTTTTCCAAGTTACAGAATAACCCAGACAAACTTTTTGGCCAGCCCAATATATCATCACCATCCCTATGAGAAATTGAGGCGACTGGGGCAAGATTACAAGGGGTCGTGATGGAGCTCAAGGCCTCTCCTTCCTCTAGCAAAGCTACAGTCATGCCTCCACTTCTGGGGAGGGGGGCATGGGGCTCACCTCCACCTCTTCACCCACCCCCCAAATAATCCATATAATAATGCCCTTGCCTCTCACCACTGCCTAGCCTGATGGGAGCTCCCTGGTTCCACGGACGGGCTGGGGGCAGGGGGCTGAGAAAGGGCACTGTTGGATGGCTAAAACCCACTTTGTGAAATCTGCTGTCCTAAAGATAAAACACAAGAGATCCTTGGTTTTTAAGACCTGAATTCTGGGTAAACATGGAATTCGTTGCTGGAACAGCCGCTCAATAAAATAGGGGATTACTCTGAAAATCCTCCTGAAGTCAAGAGACAGTGGAGTGCTGCCAAGCTCCGAGGCCAGGCTCACGAGTGCACAGCGAGACTCCCAGAAGCTTCGGGCACCCTCTGATTACACTGCTTCCCACGCTGAGTCTATCTTCCCTCAAGGCCGGGTTGTAACCTCATGAAGGAGGAGCCTGGCGCTTCAGGGAAGCATGCGGATTGAGTCCAGGATGGATACAAGGTCAGCCTGCTGGGGCTTCTAGGAATTCAAATGGGGACGAGCTTTCCCAAAACCTCACTGCTCATTGATGAGTTTGGTTCCAAGGTTACATGGACTGGGGCTGATCAATGACCTCAGGAAAGCCTGCCACTGGCCACCCAGCAGAACCATTTGCTAATAATAGTCATTACAAGGGAATTTCCTTCAAATGCACAGCCATAAAAAAGAAATTAAAAGCGTTTTTAATGAAAATACCCTGTACTGGCAAGGGTGCTATATAAGACACCTATACGCTACCCGTGGGAGTGTAAATCCTTACAGACTTTCTAAAAAGGCAAGCTGGCAAATCATATCAAAATCCTTAAAAGCATGCATACCTTTAACTCAGTAATTCCACTCCTAGAAATTTATGCTCTGAAAATATTCATGAATGTGCATAAAGATTTATGTAAAAAGATGTGCATTCCAGCATTATTTATTACAGCAAAGATTGAAAACAACCTGTATCTCCAACAATAAAGAGATGGTTAAATAAATTATGGTACATCCATATGATAAGAAATGATGCAGCCATTAAAATATTTGTAGAAAAATATGTCATGACATGAGAAAAAACGCATGGCATATAATTAAGTGGAAAAAAAAAAAAACGGTTCCAGAAGAGTATGTTCAGGGTATAATAATTTTGAAAAAGAAAAAAAAAAATGTGTCGCTAAGGGCAGAAAGACTAGATATNAGGCTCACGAGTGCACAGCGAGACTCCCAGAAGCTTCGGGCACCCTCTGATTACACTGCTTCCCACGCTGAGTCTATCTTCCCTCAAGGCCGGGTTGTAACCTCATGAAGGAGGAGCCTGGCGCTTCAGGGAAGCATGCGGATTGAGTCCAGGATGGATACAAGGTCAGCCTGCTGGGGCTTCTAGGAATTCAAATGGGGACGAGCTTTCCCAAAACCTCACTGCTCATTGATGAGTTTGGTTCCAAGGTTACATGGACTGGGGCTGATCAATGACCTCAGGAAAGCCTGCCACTGGCCACCCAGCAGAACCATTTGCTAATAATAGTCATTACAAGGGAATTTCCTTCAAATGCACAGCCATAAAAAAGAAATTAAAAGCGTTTTTAATGAAAATACCCTGTACTGGCAAGGGTGCTATATAAGACACCTATACGCTACCCGTGGGAGTGTAAATCCTTACAGACTTTCTAAAAAGGCAAGCTGGCAAATCATATCAAAATCCTTAAAAGCATGCATACCTTTAACTCAGTAATTCCACTCCTAGAAATTTATGCTCTGAAAATATTCATGAATGTGCATAAAGATTTATGTAAAAAGATGTGCATTCCAGCATTATTTATTACAGCAAAGATTGAAAACAACCTGTATCTCCAACAATAAAGAGATGGTTAAATAAATTATGGTACATCCATATGATAAGAAATGATGCAGCCATTAAAATATTTGTAGAAAAATATGTCATGACATGAGAAAAAACGCATGGCATATAATTAAGTGGAAAAAAAAAAAAACGGTTCCAGAAGAGTATGTTCAGGGTATAATAATTTTGAAAAAGAAAAAAAAAAATGTGTCGCTAAGGGCAGAAAGACTAGATATCAAAATTATATAGTGGTTCTCTCTTGGTGATGGAATTGTGAATGATTTTTACTTTTTTCCTATGGGCTTTTCTGCACTTTCTGAAACTTCAATAATGAACTAGACATATTTTTTAAAAGGGAGGGAGGCAACCACATAAGCTGGGAGCCAGGAAATATTCCTGGGCAAGGGCTGACCCGGAAAGGCTTCCACCTGGGGGCTGTCCAGGCGGAAATCAGCTACGGCAGGGGAAACATACATTCTGATCTGCCCTTGGCAGGGGGACTAAGGGACATCTATCTTGCCCCCTGCTCCTCAGTCCTCCCCACCCTCCTGAGAACTCCTCAGCCTGCATCTCTCATGCCCCGAAGCTCTTCCATCCTCAATGACTTCATTGATCACAGCTCCGGACACGAGAGAAGAAAGAGAAAGAAAAATTGTGTGTTGGAGTGTGTGTCTGTGAGTTGGGTATACCCACACAGACAGACGTGGGTTTGGAGCTGCACAAAATTACTATAGCAACAGGCTGAAGGGACGGCCTTCGGTACTCAGAGAGATTTCATTCAAATCTCTTATTAATTCTGAGACTAAACTAGCTGGGGTGGGGAGGTGAGGAGACAGCGAGGGAGGGAGAGGAAGAGAGAATGGTCCTGTGTCTGCTGGGCTCCTTGCGGCCCTGCTGAGGTTAATGAGGAACCCCACTCCCCCAGTGGAAGACAGCGGGCTGCACTTAAATGTGCAATTAAAATGGCACTAGAGGAGGCCAGGAGCCCAGAGAGGCTGGGGGAGCTGCCGCAGCCAGGGTGGAGCCTGGAGGGTCCGCTCCGTCTGGGGTTGCTTGCTTAGCCCAGACACCAGCCCACGACACAGTCCCAGTGGTCCCAAGGATGCCCAGATGGTCGAAGCTGTTTGTCCGGCGTGGCCCCCCAGGCACTGACTTCCCTCCCTCTGTCTCTGTCTCTGTGTGTGTCTCTGTCTTTCTCTCTTGGACCGGCCTCACTCAGAGAGTTCCAGTTTCCATGTGCATACATTGATTCCAGGGCTGATCTCTTTGTCCCTGGGAGTGGGTGGGGAGTGGAGGAGAAGTGGACTGATCTCCTGTGAAGAGAACTGAGGCAGGCTCTTCTCTGTTCCTCCCAGGCCTGGCCTCAGACAGAGCTGCTCACCTCTCAGACCCTCAGTTTCCTCCGCTGCCGGGGGATGCTATCATGTCCACCTCGTGTGGCCACGGAGAGGATTACATTGAAAAATGACACGGCAGCACTTGGTAAACGATAGAACACGTGTGAAGATTCCACACGGGGCTGGTATTCAGTAATACACACGGACAAGACAGCTCCGGCTGTCAGAATAGGGAGATGCCTCTACTCGGTTCGGCAAATAGCCTCAGCCCCCGAGTAGCCCACCCCACCACCCTTGCCCCTCCTAGGAACCCCTGGACCACAGAGCCCCTGGCAGATCTAGGTGCGGCCAGTGTCTCAGCCGGTGGCTGCCCTGTTGCCCTGAGAGTTAAACGTCTCTATGACGTTGCATCATCCTACTTTTTCCTCTTAGCTTTCAGGAGCTGTTCACTGGAACTGAAGCACACTGTCGGGGTCAGAGGTCCAGCCCAGGGCTCCTTCAGCTTCGGCCCAGGGGGGACACCCGAGGCAAGAAGGGAGCAGAATGTCAGTTCAGAGGCAGAGGGAGGGAGGGGGATGCTCAGCGCCCACCAGCACCCACCCGGCCCGGCGCCCACCTTCAGGAGGATGGTGTGGGACATGGAGGCGTTGGCATGGATGATGATGGTGGCGGTCTTGTCGTCCCGGATCTCCTTGAGGAGCGGGGTGGGGTCCCTGGCGTCATCCAGCATCCGGACCGAGAGTGTGTCCTTGGAGATAAGGAACTGTCGGAGGAGCTTCTCTAGGTTTAAAAGGCCTGGAGGGGAAGAGAGGACGAAGACCCTGAGGGTCCACGGTGCTGTCTCAGGAGACACGGGAGCCAAAGCCAGAAAACTCGGGAGGGAGGCAGGGTCCTGGGTCTGGCATCAAGTGGTTAGGCCGGAGCACTGCATATAGTGAGCCCTCACAAATGTTACATACAGCTTTTATTTCCATGGTGGAGGTCAGGGAGCAGTTCCCTCCAAGCCACAAAGCCCAGAAAATAGATCTAGCAAAACGCTTTGAACTCCTCAGAGCACAGGGGCTGCTCTGAGACAAGGTATTGTTATGATTATGAAAGAACAGGTTTTGAACTGCACCCCAGCAGGCAGTCAGGTGGGCCCAGAACAACTGGGGATCCTGAGCTAAGGACTCTTGTCAGGCCCTTGCTATTCACTGCCAAGCACGAGGGAGAAGGGATTCCAGATGGATGTCACCAAGACACATGGGTCTTAAACATCTCTGAAAAGGCAGGCCAGGAAGAGGGTGTGTGCTTGGGTGGGGGGTCTCCTGGGAAGACACTGGTCTCAATTCCAATGGAAAGAGACCTACAGGCATTTGTTCCCCAAAGCCAATCAATGACAAGAGTAACATTCACTGAATTCTTATTGCATTCCAGGTAATGGGCTAAACATTTTAACGGCTCATCTCCTTTAAGTCCTCCCAAGATCATACAAAGTACTCCAATCCCATAGCACAGAGGCGAGCAGGAGGCAGGAGAGGAGGGACTCTCCCAGACACTGTC
The DNA here is from genome assembly GCA_006410615.1 of Neotragus moschatus. Lineage (NCBI taxonomy): Eukaryota > Metazoa > Chordata > Mammalia > Artiodactyla > Bovidae > Neotragus > Neotragus moschatus. The sequence continues at coordinate 117,415 of SJYA01002098.1, forward strand.
ACCACACATGGTGGATGGCCCAGGGAGGAATGCTCTCTAACCAGTCAAATGGCCCGGTGCTCTGGTGTCTGCACTGGTTAAAGGAATATTAAATGCAGGGAGGTCATGAATATGACCCCAAAGAAGCCTTTTTCTTGTGCAGGTTAAAGCCCCTCCAGATCCTTGAGGACCAAAAGGTAAGATGAGGGGGCATCTGAAAAGCATTGTAAGGACTTCCTTGGTGGTCCAGTGGCTAAGATTCCACACTCCCAATGCAGGAGGCCTGGGTTCCCTCCTTGGTTGGAGAACTAGATCTCACTTGCTGCAACTAAGGATTCGCAAGCTGCAACCAAAGGTCCTGCATGCTGCAACAAAGATCAGAGATCCCCAGTGCCATAACGAAGACCCAGCACAGGCAAGTAAATAAATATTAAAAAAAAAAAAAAAAAATAGAAAGCATTGTACCACCTTCCTCATTTTGTAGAGAAATGACAGGATGAGCCCAGGAAAAGAGCTGGGACCAGAATTCCCATTTCCTCATCTCCATCCCATCCTCTGCCCCTGAGTCCAGACTTCCTCTTAGGATAAAACCCACCAGGAGGAGCAGGCACAGAACCCAGGGAGGCTTGGTTCCTGTGTCCCAGGGCTCAGGGGCAAAGCCTTGGTGTGCTTTGTGAACAAGGAAGAGGGAGCAGGGTGGAGGGAACTAGGGAGCAGGGTGGGCCTGGGGTGATAGAGACGCAGCCCTGGAAGGCGGGGCCAATCCCTAACTCCCACCTCCACCCCGGGTCCTGAAAAGGTGGTCCAAGGAACTATGGGTTGCAGTAGGGCTGGAGAAGCCCCTGGAGGGCCTGTGCTTCACAAAGAGGTTTCAGAAACACAGGCTGTACAAGCCCAGAGTCGAGTTGGTTTTTCCTTCCTTTCCAAATAGGCCTCAGCAGAGGCTTGTTAGACCCCCTGCTGCTGTCTGTGCCCCTCACGGCTCCACACCACCAGAAGGGCACCCCATCCAGAAGGGCACCGAAGCTGCTGGGGCTCTTCCTGCCAACTTTGATGCAGATCTGGATTCAAGCTCAGGGTCAACTGTTGCTAGCTGTATGACCTTGAGAACCATCTAATCTCTTTAAGTCTCAATCTTCATCTGTAAAATGGGTGTAACAGGTGAGAATTCACTGAGATCCTAAGTGGAAGCAGGCTGGGAGCTGGCATGCATGGAATCAACATTGCTTCTCCTGTATGTACTCATTCCCATAAGAACAAAGGTCAGGAATGGTAGATTAGTGAGAAGAAAGAAGAGGGAGGAAAAGTACTCATCTGTTCATCCAACACTCACTGTCCTGGTGCCAGGCACTGGGCTGACAAGACTCCAGCAGAGAAGACGGGTCAGGTACAGACTCTGCCCTCCAGGGTCTCAGAGGCCAGGAACAAGCAGCTAAGTGTGTGCATACATGTTCAGTCGCTTGCTGCTGCTGCTAAGTCACTTTAGTCGTGTCCGACTCTGTGCGACCCCATAGACGGTGGCCCACCAGGCTCCCCCGTCCCTGGAATTCTCCAGGCAAGAACACTGGAGTGGGTTGACATTTCCTTCTCCAGTGCATGAAAGTGAAAAGTGAAAGTGAAGTCGCTCAGTCGTGTCCAACTCTTCGAGATCCCACAGACTGTACCCTACCAGGCTCCTCCGTCCATGGAATTCTCCAGGCAAGAATACTGAAGTGGGTTGCCAGTCCCTTCTCCACAGAATATTCCCAACCCAGGGATCAAACCTAGGTCTCTCACTCTGCAGGCAGATTCTTTACCATCTGAGCTACCTGGGAAGCCCATGTGTCTACATGAAAGTGAAAGGGAAGTCGCTCAGTCATGTCCGACTCTTTGCGACCCCATGGACTGCAGCCTACCAGGCTCCTCTGCCCATGGGATTTTCCAGGCAAGGGTACTGGTGTGGGGTGCCATTGCCTTCTCTGTTCAGTCGCTTAGTTGTGTCCAGCTCTTTGCAGTCCAACTCTACCCTATGGACCACGGCCTGCCAGGTTCCTCTGTCCATGGGATTCTCTAGGCAAGAATACTGGAGTAGATGGGCATCCCCTTCAGGGGATCTTCCCAACCCAGGGATCGAACCCACATCTTTTATGTCTCTTGCATTGGCAGGTGGGTTCTTAATCACTAGTGCCACCTTGGGAAGCCCAGCTAAGTGTATGCTGCTGCTGCTGCTGCTAAGTCGCTTCAGTCGTGTGCGACCCCACCAGGCTCTCCCGCCCCTGGGCTTCTCCAGCAAGAACACTAAGTGTACAGCAAAGTTCAAATCATAGCCCCAGTACTGTGTATAGAATAGATAACAAGGGCCTACCGCACAGCACAGGGAGCTCCACTCAACACTCTGTGATGACTTATATGGGAAAAGCATCTACAAAAAGAGTGAGCACATGTATATGTGTATCTGATCCACTTTGCTGTACCCATGAAAATAACACAACTTTGGAAATCAACGATATTCCAATGAAAACTTTTTAAAAGCCCCAAATAGTATCCCTAGTTTGTTTGGTGGCCTAAAATTCTGGTTTTCTATGGGGCAGCTGCATTGCATCCTATACGTAAAATTCAGAGAATATTCACATCTTTGGAAAGATGCTGTAAAAAGCAAAATCGCACTCAGACAAAGGTCTGAGCACCTGATCAAAAGGACAAGGAGATCAGGGAGGTCACAGGACTGGAGCTGCTGGAGTCTTGGCCAACTCCTTGGCTCAAGGAAAGATTTGTCTTCAGGACACGCTCTAGGGGAGCAGCTGGAGGTATGAGCAAGGGAGGGGTGGTGGGGGTGAACTCCCCACTGGGCTTGGAATGCAGCAGGGAGAACCTTTGGAGTTCGACTGGGAGAGAGGCCAAATGCCCTGGGATCCTTCGGATGGGCAATGAAACTCGGTGGGACGAGACGGAAGCCTGGGGAGTGGCAGTACAATTACACACAGCATGGAGGAGCCTGGAAAGGGCAGCCTGGGGACCCTGGAGCCCTCGAAAGCTGGCAGGCGCACTGAGCTCCCAGGGAAAAAGGTCCCCGAGGTGTCAGGAAAATGGGGACACTGCTCCCGTCAATGCCCACGTGCCCCACCCCCGCTGCCCCTTGGGGGTGCTCTGCTGCCCTTTAAACAAGAAGCAGCATCTCATCCAACCCTGTTTGCCGGGAGGGAGGCAGGAGAGAAGGGTCCCCACCTCCCCCAGGATCTCCTAGGAGTCCCTGCCCTTCCCAGGCTGCACCGAGCTTAAAGTAGCAAGAAGAGCGCAAGGTCAGCTGCTGCGAATTCCAGCTCCTGCACCACCAGGTTAGCTGGTGGGGGCCATTCCCTCTGCCCCCTGCCCGTCTGTGTACTCATCCATGAGATACGGGTAATGACTACCTTATGGGGGAATCAAATGAGCAGATCAGTGACTGTCACCTAGAAGGCACCTCACCAAGCTGGTTTTCATCCACCCTTCCCCCACCCCTTCACATCCTAACTCTCCTTCACCCTGTCCCCTCCCCCACAAAACCCCCCCTCCGATCTCCAGCCCCTCGA